>JAJHUR010104429.1:0-13100 GCA_027495735.1 Lutjanus campechanus | reverse complement strand
AAAAAAAAAAAAAAAAAAAAAAAGACTCACCAAAACAAAACTCTGTCTTTGGCTTCTGCTTCGCTGTCGCTTCGCTCACCTGAGGAGAGGAGGCGGGAGGAGACACAAGGTGAAGGGACATGAGTGGGAGAGAGGAGACAAAAGAAGAGGAGAGAGGAGGGCAAGAGAGGAGAGGAGACATGAAGAGAAGAGACAAAAGGGGAGAGGAGATGAAAGGAAAAGAGAGAAGAAGAGACAAAAGGAGAGAAGACAAGAGGAGTGGACACAAAAGGAGAGGAGAGGAGACAAAATGAAAGGAGAAAAGACAAAAAGAGAGGAGGGAAGACAAAGGAAGATGGGATAGAAAGGGACAGAAGAGAAGAAAAAAGTGATAAGAAAAGGAGGGGACACAAAATTAAAGCACAGGAGTAGAAAAAGGGAGAATAGAGAAGGGGACAAAAGGAGGACAGAGAAGAGACAAAGGGAAGAGAGTGGAAACATAAGGAGAGGAGAGAAGAGAGGAAAAGAGACATGAGGAGAGGAGAACATGTCATATCTTGACATCTCTTTGACTGTCTTCGTGTCCAGGGAGGAGCTGTCAGCGCTGCAGTGCAGCCAGATGTGATTATCTCTGGTTAGCTCAGCGAGCGCTCTGACATCTGGAAAACTTCACAAAGTCTGTGTCTGCATGTGACCCTTAACTAACAGATAACTCTGATGGATCTGTGCAGCATATTTGCATGTTTCCACACTCTGGGAGCGCCTGCGTCCACACCACTGAGACACGCGTGGCGGTCAAGGGACATTGTGCAACTAAAACCCACAGCAGAGTGACACAGCGACAGGCGGCGGTTTACCTTGGAGATGTAGGTTAGTTTCAGGCTGCCAACGAAGCTGGTTCCGCTGGGCAGGTTCTGCAGGCAGAAACACAAACAGACACACTCGTCATTGGCTCAGAGTCCAAGGTTACGTGGCTCCTATTGGTCAATTTCACTTCCTCTTGTTGTTTGTGCAAGTGTGTGTCATGTGTGTGTGTGTGTGTGCAGCACCTGAGGGTTGTCCATGTACCACAGCAGAGCATTCCCCTGCGTGTCCAGGATGAAGTATCGTCTCTGGAAGCGGCAGCTGTTCTCCTTCTCCTCGATGTCCAGGAAGCCACACACACGGTTCAGCCGGTCCAAGTACGGCATGCTGCTGCTGCTGCTGCTATCACATATCACTGGGACGGACACACAGACGGACAGATGGACGAGTCAGATGGACAATGAGAGGCAGAATGTAAAGGGAGCAATAGCAGGAGGAGACTCATAGGACAGACAGGCAGATGTGGAGGATAAACCATCTTTCATTTACTGTTCAAACACACACACACACACACACAGGAAGAAAGAGACCCGCTCACACTCAGCAGTTTTTCATGTGACGTGATTGAGGCTGAGCAGCAAACCCTGAAGCCCGAGGCTGAGCTGAGGCCCTCCACCACAGCCAAAAATTACAGACTGCACTCAAGATCTGCACACACGCACATTTCCACTGGCCAGAGAAGAGAGGAGGAGAGGAAAAGGAGGAGAGGGAGGAGGGAGGGATTGGAAAAAAGAGGAGAGGAGGGGGAGAGATGTATTCAGATGTATTCATTAAGATGATGCCATGCATGTGAATCACTGAGCTGCTCACTGACTGACAGACTGGTTTCTCATTCAGAAGCTCAGACACTCAGGTATGCTGATGGTATTTTGATAGCGTTTGCTTTCCAAGATAACTTCAACCACAGCAGACATCTGTACATGAAAGTATTTTTTTTTTATTGTTTGGGCGACAGTCAGAAGACCTCTGGCATGCTGGGAACTTTTATATCTCCTCCTTCTCCTCCTTAAAGGGATAGTTCAGATTTTTTGAAGTGGAGTTCTACGAAGTGCTTACTGATAGTCAGTGTATTATCTACAGAAGATGGCGCTCAGCACGCCCCTAATTTGGAGATGTAGAGAGGAGTAACGGCGTAAGAAGCTAAGCAATGTACTGCTGTGAACATGGTCAGCAGCAAAACGTTTCAGCCACCTAAAAAAGCCCACAATATCAGTTTAAGTGTATGCTATATTTAGATTATTTTCAGCACTTTATTTTGCCCTCAGACAGCCTTTTCCAAAGGAAAACTGCCAGGATATATAAACCAAATATTGTCCCCTCCAAAACAACCAAACAGGCCTGGGCAGTGTATCAATATTATATCGATATCATGGCATGAGGCTAGATATCATCTTAGATCTTAGATATTGTTCTGTCATGACATGGCATGCGTTTTGTCTTTTCCTGCTTTTAAAGGCTGCATTCCAGTAAAGTGATTGTCTGATCTTATTTGGCTTTATCCAATTCGTCATTATATCCACATTACTGACTTATCATTGTGTTATTGTAACATCCCTGCAATACTGTTGCAATATCAATAGAGGCAATTGCAATTGCAAATATTTTGACTGACATTGCAACTGCGATACAATTTGCAATATTAGAGGAAAGGATCATTTTTACATCATCATTCTCATTTTCATTAGAAAACACATTAAACGATTCTGGTGTGATATTTCTTTTCAGGGATCTGTACTAAACAAAGATGTTTTCTGAAGTTGAGAGAATGATGTGTTGGTCAGGACACATCTGCAGCACCACAGAATGTAATTTAAAATGGTATTTTGACAAACAGTTCACCTTTAACAAATATTGCACATCCTGCAGTTTGAAAATTGCAGTTGACCATATTGCAATCTTGATAAAATTTCGATAAATTGCTCAGCCCTAATCGAGGTGTTTGGTCAAAGATATCTTGACATTTGATTTTGTCCGTATCACCCATCCCTATCTTTGGGTAGTTTAAGCTACAACAATGATCGAACTCTTTAGGTTCATCATAAGTTTGCAGTATTTGAGAATTTACTGTATTAGATATTTAGATATTTAATTCGACGCACCAATAATCATCCCTACAATATTGTAATATACACACAAATATCAAGATATTATAAATAAGTCATATGGTCCAGCCCTGGAACTAGACTCCTTTGGCTAAATCAATCATTTTACCTTGCAGAACACAGGAGCTGCTGGTCTCTCTTAAGAGAGCTGCCTTGTTTTTATAGTCTGTTTGTTTTATTGTGTGACTTCTGTGTTTTAAAAGGTTATCTGGGATTCACCAAAGTCACACAACAGCACACTAAACTGATCACGAGGCAGCAGCAGACCAACAACTCCCGTGTTCTGTGAGGTAAAATGTTTTTGTAAAAGGAGTCTGGTGGCTTTGGAGAGAGCCAGGTTTCTGATAACAGCAGTTTAACATCAAAAAAGTGACTGACTGACTTTTTTTAGATGGGCTTGTAGGTAAGTACTGATACTTTTTCAGTGCTACATTTTTTAAAAACAATGCAACACTAACATTTCATAGTATTGAGTCACATGTGTCAAACTCAAGGCCTGCGGGCCAAATCCAGCCCGTCACATCATCTCATGTGGTCCGTGAGAGCTTGCAAAGAATATGATTTGCACAATACAGTTCCATGCTGAATTATTCAAGCATGCTGTCTACAGGCCACATGTCACAGAAAGTATCCGTGTTTTGTTTTCTGTGTGTTGAAGGCATAGCTTACTTTCAGAGCAAGTTATTACTACAACCAATAATAATTGAATGCAGAGGTAATTATGCAATATAATAAGTGGAGCAGATGCATTTATATAATATTACATTCCCAACCAGGCCCTTTGAAGGCAACCATAATGTGACCAGGGATGAAATTGAGTTTGACACCCGTGATCTAAGCGCTCATTCAAGACCTCAGTTCACTTCAGTCTTTCTTGTCCTGCCTGAAATTTGGCTCGCAGCAAAACCAGACAGTGTTCACGGACTGTTTTTTGAACCAGCGCTGTGCAACAGCTTTTTGCTGTGGTATCTAAATAGTTAATTATTATTACTTATACTTTTTTTTATAGTAGTATTGAATCAAAGTTTAAAATTCTGGTATTGTGACAACTCCACTTAGCTCTTTATTTATGCCCGTCAGTGTCACAGCAACAAATATATGTAAAAATGCATAATAAATGTGGAAAATCTAGGCAATACAATAAAAAAGAAAAGCATAAACAACACTAGTCCTGATGTGAGAATAAAGTGCATCAATATGCACCAATAAAGCACTACATTATGTAAAGTATAAAATGTATAAAGGCTGCAAAAACAATAAAACACACCCTGTCTACAGCAGTACATTTCTTAGCTTCTTACACCGGTAATCTTGCTGCTTCTCCGAACTGGGGGCGTGTCGACCGCCATATTTTGTCGATAACACGCGGAATATGGATGGGTGCCTTATACAACCCCACTTTAAAAAAATGTGAACTATCCCTTTAAGAACTTTCAATCCCTCTGCTGTTGTTTCAAAACATGAGATAATCACAACAACAAACTGCACACATGCAGTCGGATGCACTGAACACTGGTTTTCTGAACTTGAATGTAACGTGGCCACAAAGGTAATGTGTCAGCTAACTAGGCCACATCTGTGACTGATTTTTTTTTTTTTTATAAGAACAAAAATTATAACGTAAGTGACAGTCATATAAAATATATAATCAGGACTGAATGGCTGAGCCCTCTGCCAATGCTTTTACTGGACTGTCTTGGCTTAAAACCCTTCAGGAGATGGAAATTATCAAAATTTCCATGAAAACATTCACACACGTCACCCAACACAGCACAGACAAACACAGACACCGAGAAACAAAAACACAGGCGGCATCTTCACCGAGCCGGTGGAACTCCTGTCAGACTATTTTTGAGACGACGGCGAGGAAAATGCTTCATCTTGAAACTGCTTTGAAAGACTGGTGGGCTGCTGCTGATGTCAGCCGTGCAACATTTTGCTTTTGAAATAGGTCAAAGATACAGAACCGCTCAGGAGCCTTTTGCAGAGACTCTAGGTGTAATGGAAAAGTCAGATGTGATGCCGCACAGGTCGCACAGACACCAACTGTCAGGCTGGCACACCCCACACACTCATGCACACACTCACGTATAAACCATTCTGGGTATCAGAAAACATCTGGTTTACCCATTACAGGGAGAAGCAGCGGTGAAGCTGTGGCATCTCTGGTGAAACTTAACTATAAATACAATTCAGACAGCGCTTTTCTATGAGAAGCAAAGCTTTGAAATATGTCAGAATAACACACACATATATACATGAATTAATGTTTGATGTATTGAGTGTACAGGGACAGAACACGGTGTACAGATCACAGTGGTGATATCATTTACCACATCCAGGGCAGTGAAGTGAAACCCACCTACACGCAGTTCACACATCTGCTTTATTTGTGTAATCTCTTCTCTGATTGGCAGAAACTGATTCAAATTGATGTTACACTCCAATAATTAAAGAGTGGGGACTTGTGAGAAACAGAGCAACAACAACAACAACAAAAAAGAAAGAGTAGAATCGGTGCAGAACGAGCCAAGATACACTTAATCCAACACTTCCCTGATGGTAGCTCAGTAATCAGGAGTGGCATCTTTTATCAGACGCTCCCTGTCTGGTAAGCTCGTCTTTCAAACTCCTCGCCACCGGTTAAGATTAAAACATGCGGCTGATTTTCTTTGACTTTAAATTCCCTCTGGGGCCACAGAAGATATACGATGGATTCACTGTGAACTTTGACATGTAAAAACATTCTCTTGTTCAAAGCTTGTGACTCACAGTGGTGCGCTTTTATTATTATTGATGCAGTCAGCATTACTTCGGTCTTATAGAATTTTAAACAGCTTCTTACACTCTCTTTTAACAATGCATCACATGTTTAAGAACTGTATAATACTTTTTTTTTTGGTGGGGGGGGGGTTCCTTTGCTTAAAGGACCAGTGTGTAGGATTTAGTTGTCTCACTCTCTCCTCCTACTGTAGGTATGTAGGAGAAATTACAGTGCCCACAAAATGTCAAAGGTCGTGTCTGGAGCCAGTGTTTGTCTCGTTGTTCTGGGCCACTGTAGAAACACGGCCGTTGAACATGGCAGCCTGCACCCTCTGCAGATTTAAAGCAGAGCTGCAACAATTAATCGAATAATTGAATTGATATTTTGATAATCGACTAATCAGAAAAAAAAGGAGAAATTCTCAGATTCCAGGCTCTTAAATGTAAATATTTTCTGGTTTCTTTACTCCGTTTTGAAAGTAAACTGAATATTTTTGAGTTGTGGAAGTCATTTTGGGCTTTGGGACACACTGATCGACACTTTTCACCATTAATCGGCAAATTACAATGAAACTATGAAAATAATCATTTGTTGCAGCCCTAATTTAAAGGGCTCATTCTAAAGTATCAAAAAAAAAAAACAATTCTTATTTTCAGGTGATTAAACACTAATGAACACATTATATTCCATCTCTGACAATAAATTCCTGTAAATCGTTCTCACTGGGCCGATAAGGGAGGAGGTTCTTCTTCTCACCACATTTTTATGTCTTTTTTCATCGCTCCCTTGACCTGCACAGAGCTGCTGCTTGCGCCAGTTGATGTAGTCACTGACTGCGATAACAAACAATCCCTTAGTAGGTCTTCTTTTTAAAAAAAAATAAGAGTGACTGGAGTGTTTGGGAAGCACTTAGCTGGAACCACTGCTTCAAAACACACTAATGTGCACTGCCTGACTACTGCGGGAGGACGAGTGCATGAGAAGAGTGTTGAGGAAAGGAATGCGGCGTGTGAAAGAAAACACCAAACATTCGTTCATCGTCATGAATATTATTGTGAGGCAAACTCGTTATGACTTTGGCAACACATCCGCCTCGCCTTCTGGAAGGCTCAGGTCATGTTCAGGTGTGTAAGTAGATGGCAGGCAGGCAGGGAGGCCATTTGGGCCAAATGAAATGATCCAGTGGGCTTATTATAGGCCTGTGGAAGCAAGAGATACCAGATTTATTTCCTTTTTTTGTCAGCGCACTTGATGCATTGATTTAGGATTGTCACGGGAACCAATACTTAAGCACTAAGTTGATGCTGAAATTCAAAAAACTTTTATATTTCGGTCTGAAGGCCATAGGAGGAAGAAGAAGAGGAAGAGGCAGATGAGCGCTGGCTGGTGGTGCTGACAGGCACTGTTGTCAACAACATGTTGAAGATGGCGATAAGTGCAGCTGCAGCGACAGCCCCACCTCCACTCGTCAAAAACAAAAACAGCAGGGTCGTACACCGAAGCGCTTGAGGCAGATCATCTGGGGTTAATAATAAATTTGCAAATGCAAGTATGCAAACAGTGCCATCTAACTTTCACTTCTTACTTAGCAAATTTGACTCCTTCCTGTTCAAGTCTGAGTTATCAGTACATGACATTTACAGTTCGTTTTTTAATCGTTATCAAGTATCGTGGTATTGGTATTGGTATCAACTACTAAATTTCTGGTACTGTGTCATCCTTAACCCATAATCTACAATTATTTCCATGATCGATCAAGTGGTCGATTGTTTTCTCAATTAATCGATTAATAGTTGATTGCCAATGGTGAAAAATGTTGATCAGTGTTTCCAGAAGCCCAAGGTTACATCCCCAAATGTCTTGTTTTGTCCACAACCCAAAAATATTCAGTTAACCGTCATAGAGGACTAAAGAAAACAGAAAATATTCACAGTCAGGGAATTTCGACTTTTTTCTTTTGAAAACCGCTCAAACCGATTAATCGATTGCCAAAATAGTTGGCAATTAGTTTAGTACACAATTAATAATCGATTAATTGTTGCAGGTCTGCTAAAATACATCACCAACTCTAGCTTTAAGCGAGAGGGTCTATTAATATTCTTCATTAATAATTGTCGTACAGTCATCATGTAAGCCGAGCTGTTTCATACTGCAAAAACACTGAAAAGTGAAACAAATGCAGTGAAGTACAAAGTACAGTATTTACCAATGTGTTGGAGTGAAAATATAAAGATACTAGCATAAGAATTACTCAAATTTGAACATAAAGTGACTATCCTTGGGTTTTTAGATGTTACTTTGGTCTCTGGGAAGTAGGGCTGCACGATTTAGTAAAAGGAGTCATACTGTGATTATTTTGACTGAAACCGCGATACGATTGGTGGAAATGATCGATTTTGCACTGTAATTTTCATGTTCACTCAAACACGGTTTCTCTCATATTTTTCCTTATTCAAAATTTTGTGATTTGGTTCTGATTCTGTGATTTGGATTATTGCACTTGGCCATGTTATTGCAAATTACGCAGCCCCACTGGGAGGCTCTGACAGACTTTTTTCTCACATTTTATGGACCCAATGACTGATCACCGACTTTTTTTTTTTTCCACTGCTCTCTGCTGACAGCTGGATGTTCACACTGTTCAACCACATCATCAGCAGCAGCAGCAGCCATGAGCTTCACAGCCCCACAACGTGATCATGACGTGCAGTGAAAAGTTTAAAATGTGATCTGACGGAGTTACTCAGCGACACCTGACAGTTACATTAGTTCAGCTCAGATGACCTGCACTGACTCACAGCAGATCCAACGGCCTGCCACACCTACTGCCCTGTGCCATCACACACTCACTCACGCACACACACACACAGACACACACACAGAGAGACAAAGTGCCACTGTCGACAGACACTCACCCGCTGTGTGGAGAGTCAGTGTGCGCCACAGCCAGCGCCCCGCACGGCTCCGAAGCTCACAGGAGACACCAGAGTTTGCTGAAGAGTTTGCAACATGTTAAATAAAGTTTTAACAGCTTTTACAACCAGCGGACGTTATCGAGGCCGGCGTGCGCCACACTCTCACACTCCCTCGACTGTTTGTTTGTGTGATCGGATTACAGAAGACTTGACTTTTTTCCGGGTTGGACGTTTCGTTATTAGAATAAACCAGCCCCGGATGTGATCTATGCGCCCTCTCAGCTTCAGCCGGGCCCTCCTCTCTCCTCTCTCCTCTCTCCCCCCTCCTCCTCCTCTTCTCTGCTACTGCTGAACTTTCATAAAGAGGAACTCCACAGCTCTATTTTTTGTTTTTTGTTTCAATTTTAGCAGGATCAGCGATGCAGCATGCAGGCTTCTTCCTTAAACGTGTCTCTGACAACGTGTGCGCTTTTTACGGAGGCTTTAAAATATACATATATAAATAAATAAACCGTAAAACTGCGTGTTTTCTTTCCTGCCACTGCGACATGTTATCTGTTCTTCTGCTCTCAGGTGGCAACCTGAGAACTGGGTCAAACGCACAAACACACAGTTCAATCGGTTGCTTCATATAAATGAGCAGCTACAAAGGCAGAAGGGAGTGTAAACCTGTATAAACAGGAACGCAGTGAAGAATAATGCCACTCAACACCTCAGAGTGTGACAGGTGCAGGATGATGTGCCAAAAACTGACGTCCTGCATTGAAAGAGCATGCACTTAAGCGGTGAAGTAGCAAAATTATCCACCAAAAGCAGGCCCATACTCAGGATTTCATTCATTTATTTCCTGTAAATTGTATATTCCCTCTAAATGTTGTTCCAAAGCTTCTCTGCTGTTTCTGGTTTAAACATATTAAAATAAGTGGTTGCCCAAAGTGGGGCCTGAGGCCCTTGGCTGGCTCACTAAAAGCTCTATTTCGGCCGCCAGATTTTTCAACCTAAAAGAAAATTTAAATAAATTTTAAAAGTCAAAGACATACTGGTGTTTCTTCCTCCAGAAGCTCCAATCCTCTGAAGCTAAATTTTTCGCTAAATAATCGAAATCCTCCCTGCTTTTGAGGTCTCAGAGTCAGTTGATCCGTGTGCACGCTTGTCCTTATAGCAGCGACCTGCATTCTTTCCAGTGGCCAGCAAGGGGCGACTCAACTGGTTGCACAAAAAAGTCTGATTATTTTGTGCTCTAAAGGGTTGATTTATGACCTCAGTAAACAGTTTGCTAATGAGTTTTTGGTCGCGATCTTTAGTTTAAAGTCTGCTTCCGTACAGCATGATGCTCATTTTATAAATTAATTCCCATTTACAGTAAAATAGACAATAAAGCAGTGTATGATTTAAGATTTTTAAAAATCCTAACAAGAAAAGAAATTAAAATTACAGCTACTTGTCTTCTGTTGGTGCAAATGAGATATGTTTTATGAAAATATGGTCATGGAATAACACATCTCTATAAATAAGCTTCATGGTTTTAACACCCTTCTCTAAATATTGATGTGCTCATTGATATGATCATATTTAGCCGTTGGTTAGTTTACAGTATTAGACTGTGACAGTCTTGTGTTCTGCATAAATGAGCTCCAGTCAATGGGTTCGGTTTTAATGTGTGAATCAAGTGACCTTAGAGTGTTAACCATGATATTTATACCATGAAGTCACACCTCTGAGCAAAGCAGGCCACTGTAGTTCAAATATGATATATTAGTTTCAGTCTTCCATCAGAGAGGACGGCAGGATGACAGATTAATGAATCATACATGAAGAAACAAACCTCAGAAACTGTGTGAGGAGTAGCAGGCCGTCACTCAAAGCTGTTGGAGGAAACTCGGGTGTTACAACTGATGCAGAACAGCCCATTTCGGGGAATAATATGTTGCAGAATAAAGTGTTTTAATAATATTTCCAGTTGGTACTTACATTTACTACATCATAGTTTAAATTTAAAGGGACAGTGCATATTTTCCCTCTTACCTGTAGTTCTATTTATCCATCTGGATCAGTGTTTGTCAAACTTTTTACACCATGCACCACCTCAGAAAATACTGAGCTCTCCGAGTACCACCTTACTGTTTTGCCCCGTTTGGTGTGGACACTTCACCGGCACTTCTAAAGAATCCACTTAATTTGTTTGCGCAATTGCTCGAAATATTCTCCTCCTGAAGAGATGCACCTCTCTTCATAATAGTTCCTGGTTGGAGCCATGATTGCAGTCCTTATGAAGCATTTATTTTCAGTCTCTTTATCTTATCTCTGCTTACTATACTATACTTACTATGGCAGTTTTGCTCGTAAATAATTATGGATTGCATATGTACGTTACATGCATGAGCATGACTATAAAACAGGCTGATATTGAAATAAAAATACAGGAAAGACTAAACTTATTTCACGTTTTAGGTATTTTCTTTCAAATATTGGCCACAGAGATATCTGGCTTCTCTCCGGCCTAACGGGATTACACAGCACTCAGCTTGTGGTGCTCAAACGCCAAAATAAAATACATCTGAAAAAGGCAACAACAATGTCTCTTTCCTGAAATCATGACCGAGTTATTCAAGGTAATCCACAGACCGTGTTGTGAGCAGTTTCATGAAGGAACTACTTTCTTTTTCCCAAACTACAACCACCAACTGCAGCACCACACAGAAGGAAGCGTGCATCTCTTTATGATTTGGGGTTGAACTGTCCCTTTAAGCCATGTATCTTACTTTCTGAGCTTGTTTTACTTCTTTTTATTGCAAAACTTTTTAAAATACTTAATTCTGATTGGTCAATTACATAATCCTAAGGTCTATTCTTTCTGTATAAAGGACAGATGCTATGAAGATGCCATTGCTATGGACGCAGTTCTGATCATGAACTCTGGAGGAGCAATGAAATCATTTTAAAATTAAAATTTTGTGTCACTCCTCCTGCAATAAGCAAGATAGTGTACAGTGAGAAGGACATTATTGCTAAATAAACCTCCTCAGGATGATTCAAGATCCCTGTATCACCCTGTCAGACTTATGCAGACATGCTTCACTGTTTTTTCACCTTTACACAGAGGTGACTACAGTGTGATGCCTGTGATGAAACTCCTGAGTGATAGAAAGAAAGAGAAGTCGGAGGATGAACCGAGCTGATCTCCTGGTTTCAACACTAACGTTTAGTCAAGAGTCTGGGTTTAGAGAGTTTTCCCCCGTAGCTACAGTCTTCCCAGACCCTATCATCTTTATAAGTGCTAAAATAACACATATCTGCATTTACAGGAATGATTTTTTTTTCTTTTTGTAAAATTTGCGGCCTGTTAAGAGGAAGTGGTTGCACGTCATATGACCTGCTTGAGGAGGGAGACTTACCTCGCTGATTTCATATCCTGTGGCGACTGCACAGGATTCGACTTACTCAGTTGCAGGAGGAAGTCCTGAAGTTTCCACAGACTCCCCCAGTGTCTGCTGAAAATCACAGACTGAGTCTCTCTACTGTACCTTTGACTTTATATGGAAGCACATTTATACCAATGTGATGAAAAAATAAAGATCCTGTTAATCATTATAAAGACACTAAGTCATTATTTTAAGATACAAGTCATTATTGTGAGACAATAAGTCTTTATTTTAAGATATAAGTCATTATTTTGAGACAATAAGTCTTTATTTTAAGATACTAAGCCATTATTTTGAAATAATAGGTCATGATTTTGAGATAATTTGTCATTCCTTTGAGATACGAAGTCATTATTTTAAGATACTAACTAATTATTTTACAATACAGTTTTTATGGTTCATTATAGAGAAATATTAGTACCTTTTTCACCCATACCATCATTATATTTACGTATAACTGTCATACTGCACATTCTTATTGTTCTTACTACTGTTCACATTTTTATCTATATTTAATTGTTACACTGTTTATATCCTACTGATCTTACAAATAATCTGTTCAGCATTATTTACACATAAATGTTCCAACCTTTGTTAACACTAATATCCACAATAACTGTTGCTTTCATCTATATAGTATTTATTATTTATCAATCCTTTACTATATGAACAATAATTGTTTTGCTGCTCATAGTGCTGAATGTCACAAGGTCATTGTCTTATTCTTCCCATCGTATTTTTGCTTTTCTATATTTCATATTTTCATATACGACTTCTATTTTTTTAAATTTTATTTCATTCCTGTTTACGCTGTATGTGGAAATGACAAACAACTTGAATTTGAATTTGAACTCGAAAGGTCAAGTGTGGGGCGTCGAGTGTGTCATACCAAGGTGATCTTACCCACATGCAAAGACACACAAACACAGACAAGAATAGGGGTGTGATTGTATCTTTACTCTGACAAACTCGCACGCACAAAAAAATTAACAAGTCAAGCTCTAAAACGCACCACGGCCACAACATTTTTGCTAAGATTGTGCTGTTAAAATAC
>JAJHUR010104428.1:1618-15749 GCA_027495735.1 Lutjanus campechanus | reverse complement strand
GCTGCCTCAGTGATTTTGTTGAATTTTAGAATACACTAGAAGAGCAAGACTGCGATGTCAAATATATTATTCACAGCCGTGTTGGTCTTCCCACTTTTAAATAACCTTATATTAAAGTTTTGTTAAGACCCGCCCCCTCACAAACACACAAAGACCCTGGGTATCTATTGTTGAGGAGGGATCGAGAGGTAAATGAGTTGCTGACTATAAACTACTGACATTTAATTTCAAATAAATCTCTTTTAAGTTTAGGTTAACTGACACGTTAATTTATTTATGTGTTGTAAAGATTAACCAGACATTTGATATGATACTGAACAATAAATATTGACAGGCAGAAATGTAGAAAGAAAGATAATTTAGGGGACTGCATTAAATTATTTGACCATGTTCTTGTAAAATTTAAGCATTAAGATTGTAGAAGATACGTTTATGATCATATATACTCATACATCACAAAGTGAGACCAGAATAATCACGTGTACGTGACATTCAAATTCTTGTCTTTATGATTTTATTGTGTTACTCTTAAAATTTTCTTTCACAAAATTACGAAACCCCACATTGAAGTGGGGTGTCAAAAAATTACGTATAACTCTTATTGATCCTCTCCACGGAAATCTTTAGTAAAAGGCGAAAGATTTATACGATCTGAAGAGAAGTCAGAGTAATCTGGTTTCTAACTGGCTGAGAGGCTGGTCACTCCTATAGAGACATGCACTTCACTAATGGTGTGTTGTTGATACCACAGATTGTATTTTCCCTCCCCCATCAGATGGGGGTGGAGGGATTCACAAGCCCATCCTCTGTGTTGTGTATAAAGTGGTATGTAAATAAAGTTAAGGAAACAATCCAATGCTGTAAACACTGATGCATAAAAAATTATATTCCATTAAAATACTATATATTAAATGGACCATTCTGCAAGATCAGGCTTTATACTTTTGGTTCTTGAAGTAAAGTTCGATGCTAATACTGTACTTTTGCTACTACAAGGAGTTAATGCTAATGCCTGTATATGACCTACATCAGCAAACCATCAGACCATCAGAGAGATCTATATGTGTTCACATTTTTCTAGGAAAAGTTACAAGGAGTCATACATAAGCCCGTTAAAAGGAAACAGGAGGAGATTTTTACTTAGATAATTTTATTTTTGATGTTACGGTGGAGGAAATACTACCACCTTTGTCCACAGGGGCCTCCAAAATCAACAAAAGCAGCACTTTTACTTGTAACAGAGTATTTGTTGTACTGATCTGAGTATTCTACTACTGGCTGAGGATATGTTCTCAATGGTAGCTGTGGCCATTAAAAAAACATATATTGATTTGAAATCTACAGTTACTTTGCAGATAAAGATTTTACATACAGAATATATGATGATTATATAAAACATGGTGCACTGTTATAGAATAAACTACCTTTCTAATATATAAAACAGTTGAAGTTAGGTCTGTTATTTGAGGAGCCACAATTTTAAAATGCTGCTTATGCATCATTAATAATCATTTAAAAATATTAAACTGTGAAAGAAGCCACTCTGTATATGTGCTTTTATTCTTGATATTTAAAATACATTTTCTGACATTACTCCTGTACTTGAGTAAAATTCTGAATTAATTTACTTGTAGTGGGTCTACATTCTGGTATTTAAACTTTTATTTAAATAAATGATGTGAGTCATTTTTCCACCATGACTTCCCTAAAGTAACAACTGTATTTAGGGAGTTTAAGGGGCTTCCCTGCAAATATATTATGAAACAGTATCATTACGTACTCAGACCCCTCTGAATCTGTGCGAACATCGTCTGCTTTCAGCTTCTCACTTCTCCTTTATACGTTTTGCTTTGTACTTCACTACATTTGTCTGACAGTTTTAGTTACAAGTTACTTTTCAGATTACAATTTGAGAAAATTCTCCTCCTTCTTAAACTAAATAAACTGTTTAAAAACTCTATTGGATTAGCTGGAAAATGCACTGTGACAAAGCTGAAAACAGGCCTGTTTTTCTGACTTATTAGAGAATTGTAGTTTTCACAGGACAGTGACGCTACAAACATGATGAATATGATGCATTACTGTAGATTAAACTACCCAGAAGAATATAAAGTCATTAAAAAGCAGTTAACAGTACTAGAATATTACACATGTATATTAATATTATAATAGTATTGTATTAAAATTAAGCACTTGTGTAAAGATGTATGTAGATAAGAGTGGAAAGTAGGACTCTGAATGTTACTTTGTTACATTTTGAAAATGATTTTTTCTTGAATAATAACAAGCAACTTCGGGTGGAAGAAATATCTGTTTCCATCACATTATTTCTGCTTTCCAGAATAATGTATTCAGATGAGTGTGGTGGAAAGTACCAAATTATTTTAATCAAATACTGAAGTACAAGTTTTGATGTACTTCTAATTCCACTACATCAGTTTTACAGTCACAGTTACTTTGCAGATATAGATTTTACATAAAGACATATAATCATCTTAAAACATTTGTGCATCATTATGATACAGATTAAACTACCTGACTGTAAACACGTATAAAGTTGATAAAATATAGATCCACCTCTACCAGCTGCAGTATTACAATGCTTCTTAAACATTAAAGTGTATAATATTCGGAGGGGGAACATCATGGAAAGGGCTGCAACTAACTCTGCTCCTCATTTTATGGATTAATAAATTAGTTATTTAATCAGAAAAATATCAGAAAATAGTGAAAAGGTTCTTCAAATGTGTTGTTTTGTCTGAATAACAGTTGAAAACTCAATATTCAGCTTAAAATGACATAAAACTGAGAAAATCAGCAAATTCTCATGCTGGAGTTTATGAAACCAGAGATTTTTGAGGTGCTGTTGCTTTAAAAAAAAAAACATTATCAAAGTAATTGCTGATATTTTTTCTGTCAGTTGACTAACTTATATATTCTGCCGTAATTCTGTATAAAATGTACTTTTACTTTTGATATTAAAAGTCAGTTTTATAATGATACTTTTGTACCCTTTTTAAAGATCAAATTTTGAAAGCATGACTAATCCGTAATGGAGTATTTTCATTATATTGCAGTGTTATTTTTATTCATGTAAAGGTTATGAGTACTGCTTACACCACTGTGAGTATGAAGTATTGTATTGTAAGTTTTAAGTGTTTGTTATTTCATGATATGCAGAATTATTAAAAACAACAACCATAAAGTGACAGAACTCCTGCTAGTTTTAATCTAGTCTTGGCCAAAGTAATGTGAAATGCACCTTTAGTCTCTGAGGGAATAATGCAGGGATATTACAGTCATATTTTCCTGCAATACCAGTGTGTAGCAACACACACACACGCACACATGCACACACACACACACACACATGCTGACACACACACAGATATGCAGTGTTGCCCCAGAGGAACATCATGAGCGTCCAGGCCATTAACAAATGCAGTAAGCCTTTTAAGTGTGATTTCCTGCCCTTCCTCCCCGGTTCGTCCCCCAGCTCCTCCCGGTTAAAACGTGACACACATCAGTTGTGTGACAGGTCACGTGACGGCCGTAGCATTGATCCGGAAGGAGGGAGGGAGAGGAGCGGAGGGGAGGGAAAGGAGGAGGGGGTGGCTGATGTTGCCGAGAAACTGCGTCAGGTCAGCCAGAGACAGCCTGAATCATACAGGAAGCTCAGTGATTCAGCTTCAAAATAAAGCATCGTATTGTAGCTTTCATGCAGCCATTGTTTTTGTTTTGTTACACAGGAGTCATCAATAAATCAGTGTTTTCCTCAGAAATAAGGTTCAGGTTGTTTTGCACCATTTTCCAAAACCCTTCACCTGCACCAACCAATGTTTTAAAGTCAAGATGAACTAAAAAATGCCTGTTTAACCCTTTTAGACCACAGTCCAGGTCATATTGTGCACCTGTTTAGCAATGTATGCTCAAAAAAATCCCCATATATCAAAATTCAATCATGTTTTTTTTTTCTATAAAACAAAATATGACGTGCTTGTGTAGGCTTTAGTCAATCAGTTTCAACCAATAATATCATGACATCCACTAATCAATCATTCTTCAACATTTGGTAGCAAAGAGCTAAGATTGATTAGCTAGTTAGCTCGTAACAGCATGCTATGTTGGTTTATGGCACGCCACAAATTCCTCCCGACATGTCCCGTCTGCCCATCCTGTTTCACTTGAAATTATATCATAATACAGATTGCTGTTTCATCTGTGACTAGGAATGCACCAGTATCAGGTGTTGGTCTGATTAGGTGCTCATAGGGTTGCACAATTAATCACAGTATTATTGAAATCGCAATATGGCCAAGTGCAATATCCAAATCACAATTTTTGGAAAAAGGAAAAATATATGGAGAAAACAGCATTATAATGAAGAACTATGGAGCTGCACAAGTCGTGTTCTCTAAATGAAAGAATGACCAGGCTGTTGTGGCTTCGTGTGGTTCTTCCACCTGCTACTGAGGCTCCCGACTCTTCAATGAATAAAGCGTAAAATTACAAATGTGTCTTGTTTGTTCCTTGTTACTGATAAAAGGGTTCAGCCCGTCAGTTCCCCAAACAACTGAAAACAATAGAGTCAATACCAGCAGGAGGATACACTGTTTGACGCTGGCAGAGAAATTTGGCACATTTCACTTGGGACTCACCCACAGCTGTGCTGCTCACCCCACAACTGCAGGATACTTACAAATGGGGCATCATTGTAAAGGGAAATGAACAGGCTTTCCAGTGATATAAGATACAATGCTAATTAGACAGTGACAACAGAGATATGATCGACCAAATATGAATTTCCAAACTTTTTTGAGGAGTTTAGCTGAAGTGGAACATCGAGTAACTAAAATAGTTGAGTTCTTGGGACTGAAACAGCTTAAATGAAAGTTTCTGTTGGACTTGTGTGCATCAGAGACATGTTGGAAGGGAAGACAAAAGACTGTGCCTGCAGCTGGGTGTGTGACTAGCATGTTAGCCTTAGCAGCAAAGGCTAGTTTTGAAGATTTTTGCCCCCTACTGACCAACAAATATAAAGGGGTAGTTTAGATTATTTGAAGTGGGGTTGCATGAGGTACTTATTCATAGTCAATGTATTACCTACAGTAGATGGTTGGTCGACATGCCTCCAGTTTGGAGAAGCAGCAGGACTACTGGTTTAGTCATGTGAAGTAGATTAAAATATAAATTTCTTTTGCTTTTTCGATGCATTGGCTTCATCGCGGTCCAAAAATAGATGGTGCAAGTGAAGGGGATGCTATTTAATAAAGAGAGAGTGATTTTTATATGTTAAAACTCTTTGATGGAGCTTTTCTTTTCTACATAATGGAACATAAAGTTACAAATGGAGCAGGTAAAGAAAATGCAGCGGAGTATAAAGGTTCACAGCTGAAGAAGGTTAATAAAAATAATCCATAAAAGAGCTACAAGAAATTTTATGTTATTACTAAACTGGGGGCCTAAAATGTTTAGCTTTACCATGGTATTTCAAAGACTGGTGCATTTATTTATTTATTTATTTACTTATTTGCACATTTAAAAATACAGCTATTATTAAGGACACAATGTATTCACAAAGACATTCACATACAGACACAGTTACACCTACATATATTCTCTCATTTACATAAAAATAAACAAGAGTCTGTGCAGGAGAAGTGAGAAGCTAAGAGCTCCTAAATAAAAATTCAAGGCAAGATAAAACAGGATTATAAACACAGCCAACATTCTTATTTTCAGGTGATTATACACTAATGAAAACATATTTATGAATATTTTATTCCATTTCCTGACATATTCTGCCAATAAATCCACCATAAATCTCACACATTGGATGTTTAATTAGTTTGTTTACTTCAAGAAGCAGGAGAATTATTTCAGCCACCATAAAGGAACACTTAATCCTTCAGAGTTATCAGAAAAAAACTAAAACTGAAAATGATGAAGTTTGGAGATGCATAGTTTGACTGAACAGGACTTCAACTGATGCGTGCTTCTTATAACAATAAAATAACCTATAATTTCATATTTTTGTACTTCAAAAAGAAATTCATTCTTAGGGGTGTAACAATACGTCAATTTGGATCGATATATTGATTCAGTGTGCAGCGATCCAATATAATCAATGGTGAATGCAGCTCAGAGCTTCAAGATGTGCCTTTATTTTGAAATTCCCATGGCATGTCTGTGTCACAGATGTCTGGAGTTCACTCATAAAACTGTTGAATCATAGTTTAGTTGTTTTTTTGTGAGTTGACATAAATGTAACTGAATATGCCAAATGGACATATGATATTGTCTAGTATCGATCACAGACCCATAAATTGAAACAAATCTAAATTGTATCGTGGCAGACTTTGTGATATCTGTAAATATCATAGCGTTGTCCAAAGAATCAATATAATTAAATGATGAAACCTGTTATTTACACTCCTATTCATTTGTTCATTCAACATGTAGTTTATGCACACGGTAAGAAAGGTTAAACTGTAGTGAGCAAAGATGGATAATTTAACACTCCACGGCTCTGAGTGAAACAAATCTAACTGATACCACCACAACAACACAAACACAGAACAGTTCTGACTCTTCAAATTTTGATTTATATTTTCTCATAAAATTCATCAAAAATCTTCACAAACATACTTTGGCTGTTATAGAGCATTTTGCTTAAGAATTCTTGACATAATTTGTCAAAACAGATATTAGTATTGCTGATATTTTTTGGCTAATGTGTGCCAATATCAGCCACTAATTTTATTGGCCCAGGTATTAATCACAATATTTCTATTTCTATTCTATTTCTAATTCTTGGATTACACCAGACAAGCAGTTCATTTAAAAAATAAAAAAAAATTGGGGGAGTCTGCAAAGTTGTTTTCCTGTGAAACTCAAGCAGTGTTTAGTAGACTAAAAAAAAAACTAAATCTTACCTTCAATGGGCATAAAGAGTGAGTAGATAATGACTGCATTTTCATTTTTGGGTGAACTGTCCCTTTGACAAGAAGTAGCCAGTATGTTGATATTGTTTGAAAACAGTGGCAATAAAAAGTGGCGACACAACCAACTGACTCTCTCTACTCCTGTGCTTTATACCCCTTAATATTCATTTAAGTGCAATTTTTGTCAACAGAGCCAGAGAGTCCATTTTGTTTATTATTTTGGTTGTGTGAGTTTCTAGTATTTTTTTTTTAATTTAGCATATTTAAATATTTTGGGGTGTATTATTATTATTATTACATTGTTTTTGTTATCTTAGTGGCATAAGATGGTCTTAAAATTAAATAATGTTGTTTATCACAGTTGTTTCTGGGACAATATGAATTGTCACAATAGTCCAAAACGTAGCTATTGTGACATGCCCAGTTTTAGTGTTAATAAATGTTTCTAGATGATTAATTTGCTTTGTTTTATATAAATCTTAAGTGTTTCACAACCGTTTTGTTCGTTTGACCTCAGGCTGTGCTCCCAGGCAGAGTTTTATTTTGAAAACCCGCACCGGAAGTGCGATGTTATACCGGTTGTGTCGACGCTGGTTTGGAGACCAGTCCAGCTCGCCTGCATTCCTCCTCTCTGTAAAGCCTGACCGATAGAGACAGAGAAAGAAAGAGGAGGAGGGGGGGATAGAGAGAGAGAAAACACCAATTATTATTCACAACCGTGTTGGATTTTTATGAACCACGAAGCCTCCTCGCACTCACCGGGACACGGCGAGCAGATTAAAAGACCACGACTAAATAAACCACGTCGAGAGGGACAGAGACTGCTCCTTTTGGACCTACAATAACGACAGAAAGGCGTGTTTTTCTCCTATAAAGACGTTCATGTGCGTGTAGGTCAGCTATCTAACAGCCTTTTTTTCCCTAACGGCGGATATCTGCTTCTTTTTTTTTTTTTTTAATGAGGATTTGCAAGATGGCTGATGACAGCTACCCCTAACAAGGACAGAAAAAGCGACGTCCCCTTTAAGATTAGCAGGGTATATTTTTGTATTTTTATTAGTTAAATATATAAATATGGCTGCTTTTTAAAACGATAATGACTGTTGCTTGCGTTAGCGGAAGAAAATAGTGCCAATGTAGTGTTTATGTGTACCTGTGCTATGGTAGAAAATGGTGAGGTGACGTCTGAGGTAATTTATTTAATCCAGATAAGGAAGTAGAAAAATATGTTGTTGGCTAAAGGCTGAGGCGACAATTGGTGAATAAGGTGGAGACCAAAGTAAAAACAGGCTGGGTTTAAATAACAATAATAATAATAACCAGTGTGAGAGGAGATATTTGATAGATGTGTCGGAGGGGGGAAACCAGAAGGCTCTGCAACAGCAGCCAACATTCCTGCAGATCCTAAAACCCTTTGTTTTGTGCGCAGGCAGGAGCTGGACTCGACTATTAAAACGATTAACTATGCAGTAAACAGCCTGGAAATGATGGCCCGGGTATGATTTTCTGTTTAATGAGATTATAAGGCCTTTGTTGTCGAGAGAAAACTGCAAGAAAAAGCCGAGGCCTTGTGCACAGATATGCGAGGAAGAGAAAAATGTCGCTTTTATGTCAAAATTGAAGGTGCCTGTGGTGTTGATCTGACTTGTAAAACAGCATTTCTTGCCTCCTTCCTTGCCTATGTATAATTAAATTGCAGGTGGAGGCTGCTCGGAGACTTATTTATGATTCAGCGGACAAAAGCATTGCGCTGCGTTGTGATTATTGAGGGATTCAAGCGTCCTTGAGGTCCTGATAAAAACAGATTCAGGTTTAAAAAGCTCTCTTGTGTGTGTATGTGTGTGTGTGAATAGTAATCAGGGTGTGGACTGGACTAGAGCAGTCCTTTCTCATGGTTTTCATGCTTGGTTTGTTGGTCTGAATTGGTCCACAGTCAATCATAATCCGAAGGAAGCTCTCAAGGTAAGAAGGGCCTGAGCAGGCAGCAGGAAACGGATCAAGTGTCTTTTCATGTGCTATACAGAGATTGATTCACCTCATGATCATATGAGTAATGGTGTAGATTTTTAGTTCTCTGTGCCTTGTTTGCATTTCATGGTTTACCTGTAGCTGACAGGCTTTTTAGCTTCCTGTAGGCCTATAAACACACACAGGAGCTATAAAGGCAGGCCCACTCTGTGTGTGTGTGTGATTTAGAGGAAAGGAAAGCACCGTTTACTGTAATCTGTATAACGTCAGCCCCTGCTGTGTGTGTTGAAATCACCAAGGTGTTGTCATCCTTGCCTGAAGCCTTCTCTGGTCAATTTTCTGGAATTTGCCTTCATGCTGCAGCAATAAGCAATACTCGTCGTCTGCCTGCCTGCCTGCCTGTCAGGGAGACTCGTCTAATTTGGTCACAAGGGTTGAAACACACAGACTGATCTTTCAGGACGCCATCCGGTCTGTTTTTATATTTTTTTCTCAAGACTCTCATTCTGAAAGTGTCAGGTTTCTTTGCGAGGACAGACAGGCGGAGAGGCCCAGAGGTCTGGTAGAAGTGGAAACTAGTGTATGCCTGCCCGCACCATGATGGCCTCTGACATGGCTGAGACGTGGAGGAACTGTTTTGAGGAGGAGCTCATCTGCCCCATCTGCCTGCACGTGTTCTCAGATCCCATCCAGCTGCCCTGCAAGCACAACTTCTGCCGGGGCTGCATCAGCGAGGCCTGGGCCAAAGACTCCTCGCTGGCCCGCTGCCCTGAGTGCAATCATGCTTACACGCAGAAGCCCAGCCTGGAGAAGAACCACAAACTGTCCAACATAGTCGAGAAGTACAACGCCCTGAGCGTGGAGAAAGCCACCACGCCGGCGCTGCAGTGCATCCTGTGCCGCCGAGGCCCGCCGCTCCCCGCAGTGAAGGTGTGCCTGCGCTGCAACGCCCCGTGCTGCCAGTCCCACGTCCAGACGCACCTGCAGCAGCCCTGCTCGGCCCTCGGTCACCTGTTGGTGGAGGCCGAGGCGGTGAAGGCCTGGACCTGCCTGCAGCACGACGAATACAGGCTGTATCACTGCGAGGCGGAGCAGACGGCGGTGTGTCAGTACTGCTGCTTCGCCCGCTGCCACCCCAGCCACGGACACGCCGTCACTGACGTGGAGCTGCGACGCAACGACATCAGAGTAAGGAGACTTTTATACCTGTACACATACATTAACCCAGTGGTTCTCAACCTTTTTAGTGTCAAAGACCCCCATATTGATACACATCAGGCCACAGACCCGTATTTGATAAGATGTAGTATCAGGGATCTAGAGCTGCAATGATTAATTGATTCTCAACCATTAAATTGATCACCAGCTATTTTGATAATCAATTAATCAGGTTGAGTCATTTTTTAAAAGAAAAAAGTCAAAATTCTCTGATTTTAGCTTCTTAAATGTGAATATTTTCTGGTTTCTTGACTCTGACGACGACAGTAAACTTTAACATCTTTGGGTTGTGGACAAAACAAGACATTTGAGGATGTAACTGTGGGCTTCAATCAACATTTTTCAATATTTTCTGACATTCTATAGAGCAACTAATCAATGAATCGAGACAATAATCTTAAATAACATACCTACAGGGATCCCTGTCTGATAATACACTGTAGACTGACAATGGAAAGAGTGAAAAACATGAATAGATTATTCATGTTTATTCATTCTCTCATCGGGGTAACTCTAGTCAGTGAAATAATAGTGAAATTAAAATATTCCCCATTTTTCTAGGGGACCTTGAATGGGCCCCAGGTTGAGAACTGCTGCATTAAACTCAAACATACTTGTTTATTCACTTCTTATATCAGTTCAGGGTGTAGTCACATTCTGACAGAAACAAAACTACAGCCACTAGTTTGATTTCAATGCTGGATCATCATGGAAATGGATGTCAGACATCTTGAAAGTAGAACTGAAACTATGAACCACTTCATTCATTAGTCGAACAACAGAAGATTTGTTGAAGAATTGTTGACGTCATTTTTTAAAACAAATACAACAAAATATCTCTGGTTCCAGCTTCTCAAATGTAAACATCACCTTCTATCAAAGCTGCAACAATTAATCGATGAATGGATTAGTTATCAACTCTTTAATTAGTTCACAACAACTGTTTATCTTCTGTGATAGTAAACTGAATATCTTTGGGTTTTTGACTGTTGGTCAAACAAAACAAGACATTTTCAGACCCCACCGTGGGCTCTGGGAAACTGATGGATGAGAAAATAATCTGTAGATTAATGGATAATGAAAATAGTCAATTGATGTGTCCCTGCTTCCAAGAATTCGTCCGTTCATCAGTGATCAATACGTGTTGGCTAAGTGCCCACTCAAGTACCAAAATGTAGCTTTTTGCATTCATAACAGCTGGAACTGCAACGAAAAGTGGATCAATTGATTACCTGTCAACTATTAAATTAATTATAACTATTTTTGATAATTGATGAATCATTGAGAGGCTGTTTTGTTTGTTTTTTTTAAGGAAAAAGTCAAAAGTTATCTTAAATGTGAATATTATTGATAGTAAACTGAATATCATCGGCTTGTTGACAAAATAAGATATTTGAGGACGTCATGTTGGGCTTTCACCATTTTCTGACATTTCATGGACTAAATGACTAATCGATTAAAATGATAAAATGATGATAAAATGATCAACAGATTAATCAATAATGAAAATAATTTAGTTGCAGTCATATCTTCCATAATAGTACACTGAATTTTGTCGGATTTTGGACTTTTGTTCAAACAAAACAAGACATTAAGACTTCACCGTGGGCTCTGTAAAACTGTGATGGATGAGACAGTAATCAGTAGATATATACCTCCATATTTGTAGACTTTTCTGCGATATGATATATATCTTGATATACACATTTTCTATAAACAACATACTGTTAGGGCTTAATGATGTAGACAGTATCAGATATCACAATATTTCTGACTAGATATCTTTATCGATATTGCAACATTTTTACTATCCGTGCTCTCATGAAATATCATCACAATAGGATTTTTGATAAATAATCCTAATGTGGTTATAATGACAAACTGAATAGAGGTGAATAATACAACAGGAAGAACAGGGAAGTCTGGTGAGTCCAGAAAATTACACAATTTTCCTGTAATACAGCCTTTAAAACCAGACACTTATGCCATCTCATGATGACTATAACCAAAATCTGTGACAATATGAAGTCTCATATCACCATATCAATATAATATTGATATATTGCCCAGCCCTAGATTAATAGATAGTGAAAATAGTCCTTAGATGTGACCCTAATTGCAAGAAATTTGTCAGTTCATCAGTGATCAATAAGTGCTGGCTAAGAGCTGTTAAAGTGTAGCTTTGTGCATTCATAACAGCATCACACGGGCCAGCGAGGTCATTTTCTATCCACTTTGTAACCATCAAGCGAACATCAGCAGAACAAAGGAGATATTTTAATGTAATTTTTATCCAAATAAAAGAGATTAAGTGGAGACTTTTTTTGCGCTCAAAGCTGTGATGATTTGCTCTCAATCATTTATGTATTTACTGAGTCACTTTAACTCGATCAAAAACACAGTTTCCCATTTTAAGAACCGATTGCATTTTGAGTGTTTTTCAGCGCCTGTGTGAGAGTCTTGTGCATTTTTCAGTTGTGATCCACTCCAGCCTCCGTTCTCATCTGTTGGAATGACAAACAATGCAGTCGAGGGTGGAACAATGAGGGGCCCTCAGAGGGCCTTATCTCCCCAGCACAGGTGCATCCTAGCTCAGGGATCGCCAGTTGTGAGGGGGGGTGGTGGGAGTGGAGACAAGGGGAAGGGGGATTAAAGTGATTTGTCACTTGATTCTGCGGTCTACTTGGGTTTTTTATTAACCTCTTCCCTTCCTGGGGGTTTGGTGCTCGCCGGCGTCGGTTCGAGAAGAGGTCGGATTGGTTTTCCGTCCCCCCCTCTTTTTTTTTTCCAGTTTTAAAGGGGTGTGTGACAGAGCGGTTTAGTCAGAGGGAGAACCATGACGGCTGCTGACTGACTCATGTAGTTCACCCTACACCCTGTTTAGGTGTCAACTGTGTCATGCTTGGGTGTATTTCCTGTTGGTGCTATGACTCAGCTTTATGTATAGTTAATCGGTCGCCTGAGGCGCAGGAACGGCCATCGGGTGGGACCTGGTCTGAATTTAAGAGTTGTGTTCCCAAAATCCTTCACAGTTAACAGCTTTTCCTACGTTATGTATAATCAGGCTCTGCTATTAGTAGAGCTAGATTAATTCTTGTTTTGACCCAGATAAAAATATGATGTTATAAATGAAATAAAGTTTTATTTTTTTAAGATCCCTCAAACATAGATATAAAAGAATTGTAAGTAAGCTGTGTTTTGAGTGGGACATGTTACCATTCAAACATAAACCCTGATGGGAAAACCATGTAATGGCAACTACAGATGTTCCTAATGACTAATTTCCCTGACGTTTAAGTGGAAACACTCAGGGTCAGTAAACTGTGTCATATTTGTCTGCAGAGCGAGGCTAATACCTGCAGCCTGCTCTCCTTGCAGGTGAACATCCACATTCTCGTGCTGAATGTGGTTACGCGTTGCTGCAGTCGAGTGGTTTTGTGTCAATACGTTATACGGCCTTATTTTCATTTTCTAGATCAAAATACCGACAAACTACTCTTTGTCCCACTTTCCACCTTGCTGGTTTATATCGGGGCTTTAGTGCCTGCTGCAGCCCCGGCTAGCTACAGATGGCTACGCAACATCTTAGACACAACACTTAATCGGTGGCGTACTAAAATGTTAATTAACAACATTAAACAGCTAATTGCACGCATCCCCACTGGCAACTAGAGCTAGAGTGATACATTTATATTGGCTTATTGCAGAATGTTGGCCAATAAATAACTAAAAAATGCACTACATAAGGCAATTTATCACCATTTCAAGGTAGAGCTCTATGCTAACATGCTGATGTTAAATGGGTATATGTTTACTATATTAACTATCCTGTAAAGTTGTGTGTTAGCTTGCTAACATTTGCTAATTAGTTTTAAAAACTGGGAATGCTTTGAAGGTATTTAGTCATAAAGCAAAGTAGGGCTGCAACTAATGTTTATTTTCATTTTTGGTTAAGGGCCGTTCACACCAACAACTGAAACTATAACAACATAAACATGTCC
>JAJHUR010104427.1:0-31095 GCA_027495735.1 Lutjanus campechanus | reverse complement strand
GACAGATTACACACACACACACACAAACGCATGCGCACAGTCCCCAAGAATTATCCTCACCTGTACTGAAAAGAGACAAGTGGCCAGTGCTGTGATAATCAATGGCACAGCCAGCCAACTACTTTCCTCATTCTTTACAACGCTGTGCACTCCACGAACAAAACAATGAACATACAAGATCTTCTTTGTCACACTGTTCGTACGGCCATTAAGGTTGTATGAGAATGTGACCTCCTCCATCTCCTCTCGTCTTCCCACATGTTTTTGAGCTGTTGACGTCCCCGTCTTGCTCCTTTATCCTCCCACATGAGGAGAATAGAGACATTAATGGAGCTGGCAGTCCTACTGTGTGAGTTATTACTCTGCTCTTTCCCTAATGGAGAAAAATTTAATTATCAGCTAATTTGCTGTGTTGTCTCTGGTGACATGAAGTTCCCCATAGTGTCGGCTCCCATTAAATGCTCTGCTTTGACTCCTTTATTCAGCCACAAGGAATAAAGAATGCAGGTAGACACGATGAAATTCAGAGCATATTCGCCTTTTGTGGCACATATGGCATGCAACACACCATATGTTGGTATATATCCCATTAAGAACCATCTTGATCTAAGGAACCCTGTTTGGAAGGAAGGACTGTTGGAACTTGGAAGAACTACTGTTTCATCAAGGGTTCTTTGAACCATTATTTAAAAGGGTTCTCGGTAGAACTCGGTAAGTGGGGTTCTAGATTAAACCCTTGGAATACAAAAAGTTTTTCTGTAGAACCCTCTGGATAGGTTCCAGTCATAACCATAAGAATATTAAAGGGTTCTCAGTAGAACCCCCGACTGGATTCTAGATAAAACATATACAAGGGTTCTCAATAGAACACCCTGAATGGGTTCGAGGTGGCACGAGCCCCCCTTGGTGGGTACTTGTTAGCATCCTTAGAAGGTGGAAAGATTTTTGATAGAACCTCCAGAGGGGGCTCTGGGTAGAACCATTAAACCTTAGAAGGGTTCTCCTTTAGAATGTCTCATAGGAGGTTTTAGGTGAAACCTTCCACAGATGGTTTTAAGTATAAGCCTTCCTCTTGGGTTCTAGGTAGAGCTCTCTGAAGGTGGTTCCAAGTGGAACTATTATAAAAAGTTCTACAAGTAATCAAAAAGGGTTCTCCCATGGGGACAAGCCAAAGAACCCTTTATGGTTCCAGTTAGCACCTTTATTTCTAAGAATGTAGCAAGTTTGCATAATTCTGCATCTCAATACCAGTCTCATCCTCAGATTGTATTCACATGTGGCCCAATGGAAAATGAAATTAGAAAATGAAAGTTCAAAATTCTCTGTATTTACGTGTGTGTGCAGAGGGGTTTTCTCGCCTGTGGACCAAGTGTTTAACATGCATTGCAGTTTTCTTATTTTCCTCTCACAGTAAATTGGCCTGACTTCATGATTACAAAGACAAGATAAAGTAGGAGCAACACTAAATCTGTGAAATAAATAATTCAGTCTCCTCTGAGAACTATACACAAATAAGGGACCTGCATTAAACCTTCACATAGTCTGTCTTAAGTGTGTTCCATAGTGTTCCTCATTTATCTGTCCGTCTCTGCTTGCAACCACTGGGTATAATAATAGTCAGCAGTGGAGCCGTCTTCCTTCCACATATAATGTGGATGTCATCCAGTGGGACCATTAAAACAATGTGTTATGATTGGGCGTCTTGAGCAGTGAAAGGGATTGATTTCCATTTACCCCCCATTAAATCCTCAGACATCTGGCATGCCTTTGCCAGCACATTTTCAACTCCTCCTTTTTGTTTTCTGTTGAAATATTCAGGAGTACCTCTTGCGTCTGTGCTCTTACTACCACCCTGTCAAAATACACTCAACCTAATTTATTTATTTATTTTCTTTTAGGGTGTGTGTGTGTGTACACTATGCACTTGTTGTTAATAATCCTCAGACAGCTGGATCGAAATCAAGCAATACTATGTGACATGATTGTTTTACCACTCAGTGTGTATGTGTGGTTTTTGTGTACCTGCATGCATGCAGTGTCTGTGAACGAATGAGGCTGTGCGCAAGTGGTTATATGAGTTCGCTATAGTGAGACTCTGCGGATGCTGATGTTGTGTTGTTGTATGTTAGACCTGCAGGCCAAGCGTAAAGATGGAGGGGGCGCATGAAAAATACATGATAATCATCCCGCCACAGTGCACACAAAAGCCTAATTGGAAAGAGGGCCCCCTCCCTATTTGTGTACAGAGACGCACTGACAGAAGTGGCATAGTTGGTTCATTAGGCCTTTGTTTTATCTTTTAAGATGCTTGGCTTGGCTTTTGTTTTGCTACAGCACCCCCCAAAAAAACTACTCTGCATTCAACACAATAGTTCAGTTTTGAAAAAGATGTTTATTTAGAATCGTGTGTTCTTGTATTTTATTTCTGAGTGTGCCATTTAACCAGCATTAACGTCTTCCTTATCCCATTTTTTTTTCTTTTTAACAATACATTTCATTTCCCAAATCATTTTCCTAAGAATAGTGCTCCAGTTTCACCATCTTCCGTCTGAATATTCTAGTGGCTGTTATTGAATTCGGCCCGAGGCTCTGTCAAAAGGGGTGTAAATATATGGGTCAGGAGTGAGAAGTGTTTGGCCACCCCCGTCTCTTGCTCTCTCAGCCATTAGAACAAACACCACACAGCTGCTTATCCATGCATACCTCGCCCTGCAACACAATATCTTATCAGCTGAGAAGCCACACTGGCCAAATCAATTAGAGCCTGTGAATATCTATGGATCTGCAGCGCGAAAGCATCAACATCCCTCCAGCTCCTCCTGAGAACAGCCAAATTAATAACTCTAAGTGGATAATGCCCTTGCTCCTATCAACATCAAAATTGAATTCTTGCAAACAGCTGAAATATAGCCAGGGCATGTAGCACTGCGGTAGTCAGCATTACAGGCTTTTGCTTTGATAGCTTGGTATCCTACGGTCCTGCGCTGCTCATTGAAATTCAAAATGCAAATTCTTAACAGTATCTAATTGGCAGGGGGTGTTTAATATAAAAGTGTTCCTGGAGCCATTTCTTTCCAGACGCACTCTGTTCAGCATCCACCGAGCAGCACTGTTGAACAAAGAGACTGTGAGCGAGGATCTACAGTATGAGTAAAGAGTCATGTCGAGCAGAAACAGAAGTCAGGTCCACTGGCTAGCTGTAAAACTGGGGACTCTCGGGGAGGGGAGGGGAACCAGCAGTGCTTGTAAAATAAGTGGAAAGGACAGAATAAGTGCTTTTACATAATACATAGTAACATGAGAGCCAGCAGAGCCATCCTCCCCTCTTTTTTGAATGCCCACTGACTGTTGAGATCTCATTGCAATCTCTCATTTGTGCAGTTTTAACCACTGCGGGTCATCTATAGTGCCAGGAGCACCACAACACTCGTTCAAAGAGTCCTTGTGTTGGCACCACTTAGACAGCTCCCATTCACATGGGCTGTGATGGATGCATTTGAATAGTAGGGAAGATAAGGCCTTTTTTCCTCTGTATCGTCAACAGTATTTGAAGAAGCAGTACATCGAGATCGACTCATTCAGTTGTTTGTCCCTGGAGTTTGTTAAAGTTAATCTGGCTCTGATTAGCTCTTTTAATAAGATAAAGTGTCTGCTCTCTGGAGTGGTTTATTCTTCCCCGGGAACAGGCTTCTCTGGGTTTTCCAACTTGTACTTTCCAAGGACTTTATGTCATGTTTTACACCCTATCATAAATTCAACTCAACAATTACCCTGATTCACACACAACGGCCAACCTTATCCTGTTCAGTCTGTATTGCTCAATGAAGTTTTACTCATTTCAAGGTTGCAGACTTCCTGATTATTCTTCTTTCTCCTTTCTTTCCTGCTCAGTCCCTCTGTCTTTATATCTCTAGATGTCCCCTTTGTCCTCCTTCATTCACTTCATCATTTCATTCTTCGCCATCATGAGTGGATATTCAGACTAAGTAGTTCTTGTCTTTGTGCGTCTCCAGTACGTCATCCACAATGGCCCTTGAAACTGCCAAGAAAAAAATGGATCAAATGTTTTCTTGAGCTCTTAAAAGCCACAGCATGGACAACAAGGGCAGTGCCCTCTCTCTCTCAATGTCAAAAGAGAACTAGTGGCAAATGTGTGGCAAGTAACTAAAGTGGCAAAGATGAAATAGTGGCAAGTAAGCGGCCACTGCTAAAATGGAAGAAAATGAGAAAAAACGTGTAGCCACCTGAACCAAAACAATGCTCTCTCAAAGGTATTTCACATATGAAACACATGAATCCAATTGAAAAGGCATTACAGTAGCTTCTAAGGGCAGATTCAGTCCTGGAGTGTTTACCCTTTTGGTGTGGTTTGTTTGGGTTGGTGTCAACACTGGACTTGAACTCTCCTGTCCCCCTCAAAAGGATCGTCTCGGACCCCTGTCATGTAAATTCTTGAGCACTTAATTTCTGATGTGAACACCATTTAAACCAATCACAGAAGTTTACTATTGCATGTGTCCTTTCATTGGTTAAAATACATTTTCTCTTCATGGTTACTGGTGAACTAGTGGCGTATTTGCTACCAAAATGTTGGTGCTCCATGATGTACGATATTCAGGTAGAAACTGGGCAGTTTGTTTTTACCAATCAAAGTGTAGAAAATGACTTTTTTGTATTTTATGACATGATCACAGGGTTCCTTCATAAAATTACTAATCAAACAACATTTCCACCACGTGACTTGTGTTTGTTGTTTCTGGACCATTTTGCCATTGTGAATGCAAACTAGACCATCCTTGAATTGGTTCATCTTAGGAAACAGAGCCTCAGGTGTGAACCCTACCTAAGAAATACAATGTGGGAGACCTATAACATTTTGTTGTAAATAGATAAAACAATTGGTAATGAAGTATGCATGGTTATCATCTCAAAGTCTTTACCCAGTGGTCTTTTCAAATGTTTTAAACCTGTGAATAGTTAGGTTAGCTGCACTGATTTTCTTGGTCACAAATTCAGCAGTGTTTTAGAGTGGTCAATGAGGCGGATGAGGGGTTAAGAAAGCTGTTGTCTATCCTCTCCTTTGTCCTCCTCTCCCAGTAATGGCATGTGAAGTTATTGGGGTTCACCGTGATCTGATAGAAAGGGGGGATGGGGTCAGGTAATCCACTGGCCTGCCTGCAAACACTCTTTCATGCTAGACTGCGTTTCAATAAATAAGAAATGTTGTCTCCCTCACCAATATAATATTAACCTGATCTCGTCCATGGAGAATATGGGGGGGTACCTTCTGGGTTAGGGGCGGTAGAAAGGCCTTCAGGCCACACTACTAATGGATACACACGTACACAGTGTTTGAGGATTAGACGAAAGCCCATCTAGGGGGAATATAACCCAGGAAAGCAGAAGGGGGTTGTAGAAAGTAAAGGCATCTAATTTCGACACATTTCAACATCAAGTCACTGCCACGTCTTCACCTGGTGATCACAGAGTTCACAATACATAATCAAGTCTAATGTGATGCATATAGAAATAAAACAATGTGTTTTTCAGTGACAAGCTCAGACAGAAGGGGGCTGATTAAAATGACATGTCTGTGTTGAATCATAAGGACATACAGAGACAGACAGAGATGAAACTGAACTGGTGGAGGGATGTTGCAGCCCTCTGTAGCAGTGGCTTCATGCTGTGTTTACTTTTAAATCCCTCTCACTTTTTCTCATCCTAAATTCACTTTTCTCCGGGAGACAATCTATTGGTCACAGTCTGGGAGTAAAGCAGCACGGCTTAGGCCACAGAGGATGAACTCCATCCCAGACAGGTACTGCTTACTGGACACACTCTCATTCAAAGTCTGCACCAAATACCGACACTCTCATTCAGCAGATTCGAATGATTGTGAGGATTATACAAGATAAAATATTATGCTGGTGACACAAAGAATAATTGCTAATGGTGGCTTTAGAATGGCCTCATTCTGGAAATGAGAATGAGGGTGACAGAGAATATTTCAAGTCTTTATCTTGAGCTTTCATTAATGCAAGTTTAATGGAAAGGATGCTGAGAGAGGAATGTTAATTATTGCCATTCATTTTTCACCGAGCAGCAAAGCTGGGGATGGTTCCACAAGAACAAAGATGATTCAGACTTCTTGTTCTCATAACCTGCGTTTGTGTGCCAACACAGCTGATCTGTTTTGTTGCATGTTAATGTCGCCCACTATTGGCTTGGTACATCAAACTCTTATTTTTAGAGTAGAACACACTTATAGATAGCTTTTTATGCCTGTAGTCAGTCAATAGTCATGTAGAGTATTGATCTATGTTGTGAGGAAAGAGAGTACAAAATCTTAACTGTGTATCTTTTATTTATATCTCTGCTGAGTTCTGATATATAAGAAAATCTGTCTGAGAGGTTGAGTTTGTGTCTCGGTCTGTAGAGGAATGCAGATGTGGCGGTGAATGCAGAGTGGATGCACCATTGTTCACTGTGTGGAACTCGTCTATAATTTACAGGGTCTCCACCCCTCTCCGTCACTAATGGATGGGGGTGTCTGCTCCTAGACTGAGCGGGGCGTTGAGATAGGCTGGAGGGATTGCCTCTTGAAGACCCCCCTCCACCACCACCACAGCAGATAAAGAAAGCCCACTTCAATTTGGTGCACGTCTGGTCTGCGCAACGGGTTACCAAAGATACCAAGACGAATCTTGAATACAGCGCTGAGGTTTCGAGGTGGGACATATCTCGGGCGGGTTTGAAAGAGGGGTGATGAAGATATGGAGGAGGGGGGGGGTGTACAATGAGGAGTGTACACAGATCATTACCATCCCCTATAGCTCCAGGGCTCGTCATGCTGAAGGCAGGCAGATTGAAAGGGCTAATGGGAGGCAGGGTGATGCTGTGTGGAGTAATTTAGTGCAGGAGGCGTGGTGGTTACAGAAAACCGCAGCTCTTAATCCACATCATAAAAAAAAGAGATATACCATTTCACCTTAGCATGGGGGTGCACCTTCGATACACTGAGGACAGGTGCTCAGCTGAGAGAATGATAGAGGTCACCGCGGCCCCTAGGCTATGTTGAAATGACTGTATGCCGAAAGCTGCCTATCCTTCTCTATGTAGTGTCAGCTCAGAAGAGAACAGCCTTTGTTGTTGGCCTGTTCGTAGCCTTGACACCAGATGTGAGTGTCAGCCACAGGATGAAGAACAGCTGCTGTGGGGTTAGAGTGGTATGGCCTGGGTAAAAATACTCTTCATGTTTTGCCTGTGAAGTTCAGTGGCCATGGTGATAGCATGTAGTGGCTGATTGGGTTGGGACAGGCTGGGACTAGAATTTGGGTTTGATTTGTCGAAGATATACAGGACCTTGTCCGCAGCTGCCATCCGAAACACTCCATCCGTAACAGTAACTTAAATGTTACAACACACTCACTCGGACTGACACTCACTTTTCCTTTTATTATTCATTTATTTGCTCTGCTCTTAGATGGACTAACCTCGCTCTTAACTTATTTATACAGAGAGACAGAGACATTTCTCTCCTCCTGGCAGAGGAAGGATCAAGAAACAGGGGTTCCATCCAGATAGCTTTAGGCAGCACCGTGTGATGAGAGCCTGATGAAATCATTGTTTGAATCTGAAGGACACAGAGGAAGCTGTCTGAAACAGTTAGAATCAATTTAATTTGAGCTTTGGGATCAAAGGCAGGCCTCTGGGCTGCTCAGTATTTTTAGTGCTGCCTTTAAAGCCATCAGTCATTTTCAATCCTGATTAATTTATGGAAATCACAAGCTATTTTTGAGGTGTTAATTCTCATTAGATTACTGATGGGCAGATGATGACTGATGCATAAGCACGGTGATGTTGACTGAAATTCAATGGGATCCGCCATTGATTTTTTTACATAACTACTACTACTATATATGCTGTGGTTTTTATGACTAGTTCTGTGACTAGGTAAACTTTACTGCAGGGTATAGTACTCAATTCCTTTAAGGTTTGGACCAACAGGGTACCCTCAGGATCTTAAAAGTCAATATAAGGCATTAAAAGTACTGAATTTTGTTCAGAATTGAATTTTGTTTACTTTTCCTTTTATGAAATAAAAAAAAATGGTCCCATCATAAATACAATTGTCAAAGGCACTTGCTAATAATGTTTGGTACTGGGGACAACTGGCCCATGTGGTTTTATGTATGTTAGTAAGCCTGGTGTTGATGTGAAAAGGGCTTCAAAGTAGTTGCTCACTGACTCATAAGATATCTTAAGTAGTGGCATACTCCCTCACACATAACACTTTATAAAGGCTTTCTTATTTTATAATGTTCTCAGTATTGTATGTGGCGCTTTTGAAAGGTTAGATGTTGCATCTGACCTATTAAGAGGTGGCCTGAGGACACTGTGCTCCAGCTTGGGACCAACTACACGGCTAAGGACAAAGCTACTGATAGAATCTACGCCTCCTTTGTGAAGACCAGACGCGTCGTTGAATGTGTACATGAACCCACGAGACATAGGAGTGTATTAGTATTTATAAAAGCAAGAGAGGGAACACACTCCAGTGCACCGGGATTAGCTTGTGTGGCCTGGTGGGCAACCTGCTGTTTTCTGCATCATTTCCAACCCGGGTGTTTTCAGAGGAAGATTAGGACAAGGCCAGATTGTTGAGTAATTGGTAGAGAGAGGCCGCGGCTCCCTATGATCCCATCACACTCTTCACACCTCAGTGGAATCCCCCCGAGACCAGTGTCGTACAGATAGGAGTGAGAGCTATATGTTTGCACATATGAGTGTGTACGTATTTGCAAAAACAAGAGAACGAGATGCAAATAAAGTTGGCTGAGATACAGACACAATATGCAGATTATATGTAGATATTCCTTGTGACATAAGACTGCTTTAATTTCTATTTTTCCTTTATAAAAAAAGAGCATAGAACTGATCTATGTCTCTGTCTGTGATATTGGTGTGCGTGGATGGAAGCTGTCAGTGCTGGAAGTCTGTTGACCTGTGAGCCCGTCCTGGGGTTCACGCCTGGATATGCAATCTTTCCTCAGCTAGCCCCCATTGGCTTCTTTTCTTTCCCCCTTTTGATCTCAGACGGATAAATTCTGCCTGGCTGCCCCTCCGTCAGAGGAAAACCCAATGGTGGGTTAGGCAAGGTCATGAGGAGAGAGGGACACAGTGAGGATAAGAGACAAGGATAGAGAGCGAAGAGACAGAAATAGGCTGCCAACAAAAAAACAAAAAGACAATTTCACCTGTCATTTTAAGATTAAGCCCTACGCTGGTTTCGTCACAGATCAAGTTGTTGTCATGTTTGCCCTGTTCTATTGTTCAAAACCAAACAGAGAAGACCCATTTTAACAAAAGTGCGTTATGCTTTATATCTCACTTCTGTCAAGACACATTTTAGAAAGATTTAATGCTAAGACTTTCTTTGCAACAGAGTGAACAAGCCCAAATTCCCTGCTAAGACTAGTGGATCACAGAGATTAGCAGACATAATACTAGTAACAGGCTAAGGCAATATGCTCCCTGATACCATCTACTTCGGCTTCCTTATCTGGACTCTTCCCTGCCTTACCTGACAGCCCACGTTGCCTGTCCTTATGTATATTTGCTTAGTGGTTAAAAAGACACTGAGGCCACTGTCATGTTATCATCCAGCTCTTTATTTATTTACCCGCCGTCTATCCTTTCTGATTCTGCTCATGCCTACCCTCTACTCTCTGTTTCCTTTGAAGTAGGTTATTTTATAGATGGGGGAAGGTTGTTCTCTCTGACTTCCTTGTGAACACTCTCTATATCTCTATATCTCTATATCTCTATATCTCCATTTCTCTCTCTCTCTCTCTCTCTCTCTCTCTCTCTCTCTCTCTCTCTCTCTCTCTCTCTCTCTATCTATCTATCTATCTATCTATCTATCTATCTATCGTATATATTTACTTTAGTAAATGACAGGTTGGAGTCGGTGAAGGAGGGGGAGACTGAGACAGGAAATATTATTGGAGAGTGATGCTAATATGCAGATAATGCTGTTAGCGCTGAACAGTGGCACTGGTAGTGAATGAGAGGCTGTCAGGGGCACTCTGCTCTGACAGGCCTGTTGACAGACTCTGTCCACATGTGTGTGTATGTGTGTGCGTATTTTGAAAGGGGGAGCAGCTCAGCTTTGTCACTCTCTCAGCACCCGGCCTTATGGATTGGACACATGGCCACATGCCTGCAATTAGCAGCATAGTAGCACACAAAAGTATTTTCATCCCGTGTGTGCTCACACACACACACACACACACACACACACACATGCATCATTACAGGCATGCAGACCATTTGTGTGGACACACAAAGGCACACACATTCAAACTTGAGTCTGAGATGGCAGATGGCTGTCCCTTGTAGTTGAAAAAGAGTTGTGATTTCAATAAATTATGATCAAGAGTAAGAAATGTTTCTGAAAATATATATATAATATTATGAATTCTTATGAAATCTCAACAGTCTGTCTCTGCCTTAGTTGAGTTACTTTCACAGAATAACATTTTTCTGAAGATTTTGTTATTTTGCTGGTGCTTTCTTCTACAGTCCTTTGTGGTAACAAGTGCTGAAGAAGTGGGGGTAAAATAGATGCAGACACAGGTGCCCCTTTTTGTCTGCGGTTTACACCAGTGGTCTTCCTGCACAGCTACAGGCATACAGGAAGACACAAAAGGTGTGAGGTTGGAGGTTTGACCTAACCACCACCAGCTTCACCTTCCAACCCCCCTCAAGTCCTCCTCCATCCCTGACTGACATCCCTCTGTGGGCCTGTACCCCCAGCAGCGATGGTCAATAAATCCCTGCCTGATCCAGCACTTCAAAAACAAGCAGCCCCAGTTCCTGCTCAAGCCAACAGCATCATGAATAACAATTAACACCCTCCAAAAACAGCAGCAACCTCCGATAACTCCGGTCTATCTGGCTTCTGGGGTGCATTTGCATTAATGATTTCTCTCCCTTCCTCAGCCTCTATCGCTTTGTCCCTGTGCTCCTCTCTGTGTATCTCTTTTTTTCACATGCACTCTACATCCTGGCTTGTCTATGTCCTCTTTTAAATGTGTATCTGATGATTACAGCTTTAGATAGATGGCTGTAATGTAGCTACAAAATGAACTAATAAAAGTTCCTATTGGGGAGATTGTCTTCATTTTTTCCCCAATTTTATGTTGCGCCAGGAAAGGTCAGTTGTAAAAAATATTTGGTATTTTAGACGGCGAGTAAATCCAGTGTGTTCCACTGCAGTGGTTAAGAGACAGCATACATTTTAGAGTGAACATAAAATGCTTACTCACACACTGTGTTTCATATTTATGAACCCAAGTACTCTGTCTAATGTTTCCCTCTTGTCTCTTCTCTCTCCTCCCTGCCACTGCCTGATGACGCCAACTCTTCCCAAATCTCATCTTTCAGGTGAGTCATTTTTAGTCCTATTCACTCATTTCATCTTTAGCTTGGAAGAGGTTCTAGAAGAAATGACTTTTTTTTACAACTAATTGTTTTTGAAGTTTGCTTCTCATATGATTTGTCTATAATGTAATGAGACTCCGCTGAGTAAGGTTTGCTTTCTTCTGTGCTCTTTATAAATCACTAGTGCAGTGTCTGTTCAGGGCGTGGCCAATCGGAGCATGGGCCTGTTCAGAATGGGCTGATTGCTTGTCCCTCAGAGATTCTGCTTGAAGCATTCTTGAGGACTGCTCATCCGATTGGCTTCATACTCAGTGTTGCACTCCCTTGGGTCCTTAGCAATACACCCACCAAGTATGAGGTCAATCAGATGAATGGTTCTTGAGATATGTGAAGGACAGTCATACATACATACATATAGACAGACAGAAAGACAGATTCCTTGCTTTGTAGTTAGATGATACTGTTACAATGACATCCGTTGGGCAAGTGGCACCAAATTTGGCATGGTGACTCATGGTCCAGAGATGTTCTCTACAAAATCTGGTGACAGTTCCTCAAAAATTGTTGGAGGAGTTGGGACAAAACAGATTTGGACAAAATTCAAAACGGCGGAAAATCTGTCTAGATACAAATGGGCATAGCTTATATGGGTAAATTTGTCTGGACCCACAGAATCCAGGGAACAATTTTGTTTCTGAGACAGTCCAAAAATTATAGGCCATTAACATAAAGCTTGTTGTTACAGTGCCACCATCTGGCCAAATTACACCAAATTTGATACTGCACTGCGCTGCGTCCTCAACAATACACCGTCCCAAGTGTGAAGAAGATCGAATCAAAGGTTCTCAAGATATGCAAAGGACAGACATACAGACAGAGATTCCTCCCTTTAGAGTTAGGTACTAACCAGGGTAAATGCACTTCCTCGGTTTTCACTGCCTTAGTATTGTGACACACTCGGAAACACACACACACACACACACACACACACACACACACACATGCATGCATGTAAACACATACAGTATGTGAACATGCAGACATGCACACCTCAGTCACACTTACACCCATAACTGCCTTCTGAATACGCTGATGGGTACTAGAATTGTCCCAAGGGATCTGGCTGAAATAACTGTGATATTCCTTTGAAGGCCCCTTTAGAGCGCAAAGTAATGAACACTTTCAGCATGGAGCCTGCATTCTGTGCTGTGAAATTGTCGTGCTGTGAAATGAACAAAATGGGATTTAGACTGGCTTTTTGGGGAGCACATCCCCCACACTCCACACCCACTTCACTCTCTTGTTTTACCAACTTTGCTTATCTACCTCAGGTACCTGTTCTTTCCTCCTCTTTTTCCTCTTCTTCTAACTCTCCTCCTGCCTGTAGCATCCCATTTCCCCTCCCCATCATTATTCCCATATTTTTTGCCTCATACATCTCCCTTTACTCCATCTTTCTCCTCTCCTTCTCCCCTCTATCCTTGTCTCCATATGCTGTGTCTGGGCTCGTTTACATGGCTGGAGGAAAGGAAAGGAGAGGAGAGGAGAGGGCTAGTCTGAATTATACATGCAGCAGCAGTAGTGCACCAATCCAGTCGGGACCCACCAGATGCTTGCCCTCCAGATTCACTGCTTTTGTCTCTTTTGCCTCTCTTAACATGCACTTGTTGTATGTGTGTCTTGTCTATTGTCTGTGTGTGTTTTAATGTGCGGCCGTATTTAATCATTTTACAATGGAGAGAGTGAGTATTTATAGTACAAGGATGTTAGTGCTGAGCAGTGCTGGGTGATAATTCCAATATATTGGATATATTTGAGTATGAATTAATGTGCGATATAGCAGATGAGTATATCCTCATATTTAAGTTTTCGGTGTTAGCAGTGAGGGGTAGTTATGTTACTTTAGTCAGGTTGCAGTATAATAGTGTGTTGTGTTTGCTGGCACAGAAAAGAATTAAAAAGTGTTTATGTTGCGTTTCTGTGGTCATTTTCTAGTACTTTAGAGCAGCTGGTCCAGACTGAATTGCTGTCTAGTTAGCAGCTACGAGTCATTGTGATAAGGCGATCAATCATCCCATTGTGTTTGTTACTCTACCCACAGCTTCCAGTTCCAAAATGTATCTGAGAGACCTCTGGTTTTAGGCCATTTTAATTGTCTTTTAATATTTAATAAATTTGTAGCTGCTAAGTAGCTGGCTCGATTTTCACAGCAAACCCTGCAGATTCACAAGGAGACTTTTCTTAAAGGGGAAGGCTCAGCTGGTAGCACACAGTTGAAGTTAGGCTGTGAGTGTTCTAATGAAAGTCATATATACATAGACCTGGCCTTTGGATCGTACATCAGCGTTGCTACCATAATGGATCAGGCAAAACTGGAATGTAAACAATGTAAAAGTATTTAAGTATTATAACCAAATTTACTTGAAATAGTCATTGTGCAGTAAAACGGTCCCTGTCAGTGTTATTATACATTATGCCTTTTGATTAATATTACGGCTGCATGTATATTTTATTTCTGAGAAAATATATATATGGAGGTATAAATCATGTTTTGCGGAATAGCCCAGAAATGTTGACATATTGCTTGTAAACCATATCGCTCAGCCCTAGTTACCATATCAAATCATTTTAGAATGGTTTCAGTGAGTATTTATAATACAAGAACGCTGGTTCTGCGCTTATGTTTGCATTGCAATCAACAGGACTGCAGTTGAGCCTGCATATAATTGAATTTCCTGCATTAATACTTCCCTCACTCATGTTTATCATATTCATGAACTGTACCTCTCTACTGGGTCCTGGGGTTAGTGGCTCCTATTTCTCAGGTGAACGTGATTAGAACCCAATCTCCTCCACCCATGTCAGATGTGTGTGTCTGCAGCATATGTATGTGTGCGTGTGTGTGTACCTGTATGTGTGACAGGGAGATTTACATGCTCTAATGATGAGGGATCAGGGTGAGGACAGCGCCTGTCAGCACCCCTAATGAGAGAGGGCCTGTAGCCCGGGGCCAGGGTAAGGAATTGGAGAGGAATATGGATGGGGGGCTGGGGGTCGCTTTGAGCAGTAGGGGGGTCCAAGGCGACAGAGGCTGGCATCTGTCTTTGGTGACACTGCCCTCGTGGCTAATTCACAGCACCCGTCCTGAATTCCTCTGTACAGAAATGATGTGGATACAAGAAAGAGGTGCCGCTCCTCTGCTGAAGAGGGCTACTGATTAGGGCTGTTAGACTCGAGGATTGAAGCCTTTTCACTCAGGCACACAATGTCATCCCGCTGTCTCAGCCCTGCTAAATTATGCTGCTTATTGATTCAGAATTCAGCTGTAACAACCCCATGCTGGATAACTGGGTTCAGACTGAGAAAATATAAATGAATAAAATCAAGGATCTGGAGTGACTTCTAATGTTTATAATTTATTGGCACTTACCAGTAGTTGTTTATTGATTTGGAATAGATGCAGAAAATCAACAGTTTTGTGTGAAGGTATTTTTTTAATGTGTGCTCCGAACAAGGCAGAATCCCGGGGATTAGCCGAGTCTTATACTAAGCCTCTAAAGATGCCCTGTAGACCTGAGTAGTTTCTCTACACTCACCCCCACCTGAGGGACTTTCTTCTCAGCTCGGCATTAGTGTGAGGAGTGGGTGTAACATCACACCTATTTCTCTACCTCAGGCACTCAAGCCAAATGTGTTCAAACCAGAAATGGCAAGATTGACCTCCCCACCGGCTCCTGTGCCCTAGATGGACTCAGCTGGACTTCACTCCCCACAGACAGAGTGCACACATGTTCATGCAGCTTGCCTGCACACACAGCGAACAATAAACTCAACATAAACAGATTTGATTCATTTTATGATATGATCATCAGGCTGATATATTCTGCATTTTGCAACATTTTTCTCTTCTATTCAGGGATAAGCACTGCATAAAAATCTCCTTAATACTTTTAATGATATAGTTCAGAAAAGGTAGTGCATTACAGCAGGCCTTTGACTTGACCTCTGACATCAGAGACATCCTCAGGGCATGCCCTGGCTGTTGGGAGGATCTCCCATGATACACTAAGGCCACTCTCTGTCCACACATGTTGCAGTATTGCTTTGCTAAAGGCTATTGATAATTCAGCTAATGAGTGTGAGGGGATGACCAGGATTAACCCTCTTTAGCATCCCACCGGCTATCTGCCTGTCTGGCCCTGCCTCACCGAGCTGCTACAAAAAGACAATCAATATCCTGAGATATGTCACACAGAGCTACTGATTTGATCCACCACATGAGGCATTTTGAGCAAAAGAAAGTATGTGGTTTGCTAACAACAAAATAACCATTTGTGCAATACTGCTGTCATGCAGTTTTTACAGTATGCCACAGCAGGCCTGTTCTAGAGCAACTTTTTAAGGCTAGATTTGGAGAGAGTGAAGTGCCAAGGGGCCAGACGTTCACATTTCCTCTGTCTGACCTGTAAAGTTAAGAATTTAAATATCCTTTTCCTGTAAAAGTGACATATAGGGTCGCATCTTAAGTTAGCTGATGTTAGCAGGCTAATCATTGATGTAGATTAGCGAGCTAGTCAGCTGGTGTTTTGCTAACTTTTGCTAACTGAAGATGTTAATATATAAAGCTTTTCGCACTGCAACATTGTGGCTTTCTTTTCAACATAGACAAGACTAGCACATAGCGTATCTAACAAAAAGGAAGGAGAAAGTTGACTGAGGTACCAAGCTTGTCACGTACGGAATAAGATTAGTTCTTAAGTGGTGTATGAGTGATTTAGGAGAGCTTGCCACATTCACCAATTTTCTCATATTTTGAATTTTCTCATAGGTACGAGTAGTCCTTTTCACTCTTGGATACTGTTCTCAACAAAGGCACAGCCATATATGGTATTATTGGGGTGTTAATTGACATAATTAACCCCCAATTTACATCGATTTGTGAAGTTGCAAGCATTTGCTGAATCTGGCATGAAAAAAAAAAGAGATAAGAATTGGAAAATTGGCTTGAGGACCAATGCACCCATGTAATCCTAGATCAGAAGTAGCTTGTTGTTTTAATAAAAACAATATTCTTTTTTCATTCAGTTTGACATTCCTAAATTCCCTGGAGGGTGTCTCTATGTTTCTGTCTCTATGTCTCTATGTTTAACAACAGACATAACCAATGAATGGGCTCATTAGCCTGACGATCTCCTAAGAAACAATGTAAACACCCTTAAACTTAGAATGTTAGCAGGTTATTTAAGATCACGGTGATATACCTTTTTTTATTTATAAATGATTACAGGGCTGGATTGAGGTCGTTAAAGGGCTGGATTCATCCAGTTGCTATACAGCGTCCCCTGTGGTGGTCCCAGTTTGGCTAAGGAGGGCGGATCAGCCTTGCAGAGCCTTTTGCAGAGCGCAGCCCAGTGTTGCCACATGCAGCAGGCAGGGCCCTGTTTGGGGATGTGTTCTGGGCCTGGCTTCACCACATCAGTAGAGGAGGCCTCATCCAACAGCCCTGCCTCCTAGCTCCTCTCCACCTCCTAACCCAGAGACCAAGCCCAGGCCCTGCCTCCACTGCTCTAATTATAACAGGAGCTCCACAATCTGTAATTTATAAGTCCAAAACACTGTAATTAACTACAGCTTTTATAGGGAGTCATAAATAATGCCAGGCCCTTTTTATAAAGCTAACTCCTCTGCTGCTCTGCTCTTTCCCTCGTCTGCTTGGGGTTTGTTTCGAGGTAAAATGGGGAGACCTGGGATTATTACTCAAGCCACCCACCTCATTCAACCCCATAACATCCCACTCATGCAGACAACCTCAAAGACTTTTTGAGTTTTTCTGACTGGTATGGGGGATTTTGTGGGGTTACCCAACAACATTACGTCAGAACATCTTGTCAAGTCCTGCCAGTTTTGGGATGTTAGAGTCAGGCGTTGGGGGGGTTGCAGGATTGTTGAAGGACGATGACTTAATATGTCTTTGGTGTTCCTGGAAATGTTTCTAAGTGCGGTAAGGGATCCCTCTGTATGATCCTGATATACTTGTCTTCAGAATAGTGATGTAATTAATGACTCTAACAGAGCAAGACAGAAAACCACAGAAGGCCAGGAAAATGTTACCATATGGTCGAAGTAAAGACAGATTTCTTTATAATGCCCTGAGAAAAAATATAGGACGCACTGACAACACACACTCACACACACTTTTCAGGTTAACAGTTAAGAGGAGGCTATATTTTATGTCTCTGTGTAGTTAAAAAAATCCCCCACTGTCTTTCCCCGCCTTTTTATAGATGTTTCAGTTGTGCAGTAGCAGATTTTTTCCAAGGTTGAGATGGTCAGATATGCCAGGGAGATGATGGTGCATATGGATGATGGTTCCTGCTGTAATCAGCCGCATTGTCTGACGGCTGTTTTCCTCCCTGTCTGTTTGGGTGGCTGGTGATTTATGTGGTGGTCTTTACATTCAGTCCTTAGGGAGAGACAGCCACCGAAACAGGCTGGAACAGCTCGACTCAGCATTCTTCTCCTGTCACAACCGGCCTTCCAACTTGTTCCTCAGACAAACACAAAACAACCCGCACGGAGAAAAATGACCCACTCCCTCTTACAAAAAAAGAAAATAATCTATCTGTTTTGTATGAGAAAAGGTTAACAAAAGTGAGATACATCGTGAGGCACAAAACAACAGCAAACAAAACAGAGTGTAACAAAGCCCAAGGCTGAGGGGAGACAGAGAGGTGAAGTATGGGATAAAGAATGGGCCACCCTGGGCACAAGGAAGACTCTCAGCACCCACTCCCCAGGACTCAACAGACAATAGTCCATCTGCTAGAGACACACAGGCGCTTTCAGGCTGCAGAAAAGCCCCCTCGTTTGGATTCAGCCTCCCAGTATCTTTCTCTCTCCTCCCTTTTTCGACCACCCAGACACTGCCGCCGCCCCATCTCCCCACTCCCGCACATCACACATATGCAGGAGATGATTATAGTCCTCCCTGTCTTACGGCCCTGCCTCCAGTTTTTTTAGTATCCACTGGAGACAGATCCTACTGATAGTTCAAGGCAGACAGAGGCTCTGTTCTATTGCTGCTTAAACCCTTCTCTTTAGCGGACTATTCAGCTTGGAATCAATTAATCTCGAGCCTGCCTGGTAAAAAGCCTGCAGGAGGGATTTTAGTTGAAACCGGCATTTTGGTTTTTTTCCAAGAAAACGCGCAGCTGAGAATACAGTTTTAGGTGTTATGAAGAGCTAAATAGAATACTGATCCATTCCATGGTCTGTCTCAAGAGATAAAAAGAAACCCCTTAAAAAAAGATTTTCCCCCTTTACTTTTGAAGATGCATATAATGAGTGTGCACACATATGTCTGTCTGTCTGCTTGGCAGTCGGTGTTTCTGCTTGTTTGTTTGTGCCTTTGTGTGAGCAGTGCTGTGGCTGCAACTCAGGGCTGTCCTCAGCGGAGCAGTCGGGCCTCCTGAGATGTGGCTCTGGGGTTTCCTGTGCTCCCTGTGCTATGCCATGGTCTTTAATGACAATATGGTGGCCCAGGCAGTGGCAGCTCCTCTGAGAGGGAGGGTGGAGGGGAGGAGGAGGTGGGGTAGGGCACGGGCTGATTAGCGAAGAAGCCAAAGATGTTTACCAGGCTTTACTGCTCACTGTTTTAACCCCTATCAGGTGCTCCATGGAGATTAGACTTTCATTTAGACTCCAGCAGAGTGTATGCAGCTTATCTTAGCTTAGCTTTCATCACCTTCACTGATTCCTCATCTGATATGAAATAATCTGACTTTGCTGTCGGTTTGTTGTTGCTGCAATTATTCATTTATTTATTTATTTTTTGTTTTTGTTTTTTCCTTTATTAACCAGGATGGTCCCATTGAGATGCAATACAAGATGGGCAGCAAAGAACAAAAGGTTTCATATAAAAGTACAGACTATAGACCAGTGTTGTGCACATTCACACTTCGCAAGAGGGCTAGATCAAAGTTCAGTTCAGAGAGAAGAAATGAACTAGTTCATTTGTTCCTTTTTTAAAAATGTAATTTTAAGTAGAACCTCTTCTTACCAGGGACACTGGAGTCTTTATAAAAATTCAGACTTTCCTCTCAAAATTGAACACACCATAATGCAGATCACTGTTAAACAGAGACTCAAGTCTGCCGTGTAGCCAAGGTCAGACACATCGGCCCATATACGACAGCAGCCAGAACACATACATCACAAAAACATACCAAAACCACATACACATACATGGATCAGAGGCACTTATTAGAAGCCATGACACAGTTCTGTCAAACACACAGTTTTAAGTACTTTTGAACATATTCAGAGAGGACAAAGATTCCAATTTAAGTATGCTTTGCAGCTCATTCCAGGCATTCGGGGGTGTGAAAGGAAAAGACAGGTTTTCCCAGTTCAGTTCATGTGGTTGAGACCATGTGTAGGATTTTTTCTGATAATCTGACAACTGTTAAATCTCGGGCTGCACCTAATGGTTATTTTTTAAATGATTAATCTATCGATTATTTTTTCAATTAATTGATTGAACTATTTATTAATTTATCGATTAATCAAACCTTTTTTTATTCAATTATATAAAAATTGATTTACCTAAAATACACATCAAAACTTGTCTCATTATATTTTATTTAATCATAATCCTGAAAAGTAGACACATTAGAAAATCGATAACAGTGGTATATTTTAACATTTGTCTACTTTCCACCCTATTTAATAGACTCCACGTCAGATGCCTGATCAGAAAATACTGAACCTCAAATTCTGGAGCTGTGATGCATTTTAATTTCATCACTAATGACTGTCAACCCTTCACTGAACTGAAAAATCAGTATTTTGACTTAAAATTGAAACTGGTTATGACTGCCAGGTAAGATGATCTCTGGCAGTGTATTTTTGCTTCAGCATGAGACAAAGAAAGTACTTTTCATAGTTTTTCTGCCGATAAAATGAATTACAGACAGTCTGTAATGTTCTTTTTAGCCATTTCTCACTCATACATGGCTGATGAAGTGAACAAAACAGCCAAATAACACCATCACATAACGCAAAGTTAACAGCAGTGGTGCAGACATCGCTTTTGACAAGGGGGTGATGAAGGAATTTCTTGAAAATCTATTTGCAGTGACTTCTACTAACAGAAACATGGTCCACATGTTGATAATCCTCATATATCGTACTTGGGTGCTGACACAAAATAAACAGGGTGATGCTGATACTGCAGCTGCAGGAGGGGGACAGGTAACAGTTTTCTAAGACAGACCGTATGTTCCTTACGGCTGAGCCAATTGGACGATGAAACATAACAAACATTTGCATCGTGTTTATGTTCTAAACTGGGCTACTTCTTGAGTTTTGATGAGAATGGCTGATTGTGAGCAACTGCAGATGGATACAATCCGACCGGCACCCACTGGCTCAAAGGCTTAAAATTTTAATGCATCAAGATGCGTCGATAAACATTTTATCGTCACATCATAGCACCTCTGAATTGGAGATGAATCAAATCATGAGAAGCCAAGATTTTTCCACCCCCAGATTCAGAACATAGGGTAACAGTGCTCCTAATCTCACCTCACCTCATCCACCAGGCTCTGAAGGAGTCCTGGGATGATGCGGCCTGGACTCCAAATGTTTTTAGTGGCTTTACGAAATGGGTTTTAGTCTTAATATGGTTGGCAGCTTGCCATGGGTCCCGCACTGATTCTGTGAGGATAACTAAAGTAAGTGCGTGTGTATGTGTGTGTGCCTGGGTGTGTTTGTATGTTCTTGTGGATGTTACAACCAGAAAGCTCTTGACGTGAAGTAGATGTTAATCCTCCCTCTAACTAAGCTGCCAGCTCTTGGGTATAATTTGAACCCATCCAATCTAAATCTCAGCGTGCCTCTTCACTAAGTGGTAGGTTGCGGACTGCAGTTTCCGTCTGTGCGTGGCAGCTTTTCTCTGATGACATGATGCGTTGACCCTCCTCCTTGTGCTCCATGCATGCATCGGGGCTTGCTGGTTGTACAGTCGCGTAATCCGGAAATGAGTAAGTGGCAGGGAGTGGGGATGTTCTCTTTAAAGCTTAGCTATCTGCCTAGCAGTGATGAGAGGGTTCAGTCTGGGGTGGGGAGGTGGGGTGGGGGGGTGAGAGGAGCTCAGCACATCCCTGTGGTCTTCCTCCTGCCACAGCCACTTTTCAGGGACAGACAGAATGGATACTGGCAGACGGGGACAAGCCTCCTCCTGTCCCTGCTTCACACGAGTTCACCACAAATGACTCGCTATGGCAACACATACACCTGTGGGAGTAATACTGCCTGTGCGACTACTGTTAGTGTGTTTACCAGAAAGCAAGACAAGCTACTTATCTCCATACAGTGTGTTTATATCTCAAATATAAATGCAAATATATTCTTTATAGAGCCTCATTTACTCTGTGCTCTTTTCATTATAAAACACCAACAAACCACATACAGGAGTGCTCTGAACGCATCAACATCTACCTTGGGAGATTTGTGTACCATGCAGGGTGATGCTGTTCCATCTATAATAACCATAATCAAATCAATGCCAGTAAATATGTCTCTTGAGCTGAGCGGGCTTTGGCGTTAATGACAGAAGTGTTGAGATGTAGCAGTATGCTGAAGAAAGGGACTCGATGATTTATTTGCTGAGGAAATCGCTGTCACAGCAGCCCTGCTCTCAGCCCTTTCCCAGGTGCCCAGTGGGCCAATTAGACCAGACTCTAATCCAAGATACAACACCTAACTATGCCACCAGAGAGTAGACGCATACACAACACAGAGCGGCTGCTGTCACATACGTTTCAGTATACGTCACAGAAACTCTCCCGCCTCTCCTTTTTACATTCTGATCAACCCTCCCCTCCTCTCCTCCCCTTTCCCTCCTGTGTGGTGGCTACCTGCTCCACTGTGGGCGCGTCGGGCAGTATGGCAGCCCAGCCGCTGCCATACAGTCGCTGCCATGCTCAGGTGATTAGGCCTCATTATGAAGACATTTGTGCTACACTAATTAACGAGCCTGTTGTGTTGCCTCTCAACCTCTTCTCTCCTTCCCTCTCATGTCCCTGCTTAAGTTCAGGCTGTGGTCTCCCACCTGCTCCACACGCCTGACGTTTGCCCTTGCGCTGGAGCAGCCACCAGATTGTAGACTTCACACTGTGGCTACACTCCCCCAACCAACCAAGTGGTGACAGTTAATTTGACTTCACCTTCATCAAGAGCAACAATAAATCAGAAATGCTGTGACACTCAATCAGAGCAGACTGGCAGGGTGTCAGACATGGCTGCGTGGATGTTTGACACTGTTTTGATCACATTTGCATCTGTGTGCTTTCATCCCATAGTGTGGCTGATTATACAGCTCTGTGACGATCAGTAGACACCCAAACGGACAGTCAGTCACTGCAACAGTCGTGTCTAGCAGCTGTTAGAAAGGGCCAGCCCTCTAATCACTGTACACAGAGAAAGAGGCCTCATCTTATCCGTTCAGGCCATAAAACATGTGAATTTCCAAAAGATGCTCAACAGAGGGGACTCCATGTTCTGTTGTCAGGCTGGGCTTTCCTTGACAGTGGCGCCATTAGCAACCGGTGTCAGGGCAAGGGCAAATCTGGGCGGGAATGGATGGTCTCCAGGGGGAAGGCAAAAGGCTATATGGTGGCTGTGGACGAGGGGGATGGGTGTCATATTGCAAATCATCAAACAAAGCAATGAGATTACCGTCAGTAACCGTTTTTAATATCAGAGCACGGATATTGCCAGAATCTCCACAGTGCCAACTTAAAAATGTCAAACATGATTTAGAAGGTTATTACACTGCCCGGTGGGGAAGAGAAGACATTTTCTCCTTCTTTTTTCTCAGCTGTTTGATTTTTATAATAAATCTCTCCGCTTCAGCCATCCTGTCTAGATTCTGACGAGTATACAGCTCAGTATACTTTCTGAGTAGAATGATCAGTGAGAAAAAACACCCAAAAATCAAAACGTATTACACTCGTCTCATAAAAATCAATGTGTTGGCTGTTACGCTCCAACACAAGTCTTTCAATTTGAAGTCTCGGGGAAAACTACACTCTACAATATCCTGCATTGATCTCAATGTGGGGTCTGTGTAGTCTCATTTTGGCTCTTGTCATGATAGGAGCCTATTGTGTTCCCTGTGTGATTGTGCTATGATCTAAACACACAGGGAGCCCCCAATCCTGTTGTCTCCCCGTGTTGTTGCCGGCGGGGCCCCTGTTGGAGCAGGCCTTTCCGGGGGCAGGCCTTTGATACTCACAGGAACCATTAGATGTCTTGTTCAAGCACATTAGTTCCAGTGTTGACGAGGGACGACTCAGGAGGACTGGGGAGGACCAGGGTGGCCTGTATCTTGATGTTGGTCTCAGGAAAACCTTAGTTAGACAGGCTGGATTTGCAAATCCAAGGCTGGCTGGGGTCAGAGAGGCTACAATTTGCCTCCTCTCCAGTCCTTCATATCCACTGCTCGCCGTCCCTCTTGAGCTTTATTTTTCCTCCAGCCATAGCTTGCTGTATAAGTCTGAGTAGCATGCATATGCAATGATTTCTGAATTCCCATGCACCTGCTCTCCCCTCCCCGCTGCTTCCACATATCTAGGCCCCCTCAGGGGAAGAACGGAACTGATATTCTTGCCACCCCACTCCACCCTCACCCTCCCGCCCATCACCACCACCCACCATCTCCTGCTCCTCACTCATTTCCCCCCTGCTGAAACGCCAGCATGATATGATGTGTTGACAAAAAACAAAGAAAAAAATCCTCAGCTAAAATACACTTTTGTTTTTACTCCAATTTGTCATGAATTTTATCTTGGAAAAAAAAGACATTCATCAGGCTCCAAACTATGGTTATTTCACAAAGCACTACAGCTACTATTTTTTTCCCTGGAGGGAAAAGTCATGACCCATCCTACTCTGCCTCATTAGCTAGTACTTGTTGCCCTTGTTGGTTGGGTTGTTTACGTTTAGGCATGAGGAGTGATTGTTTAGTGTAAGGGTAAGATTATCAGGGTAAGCAATCAGAGGCAGAGTAGGACAGGTCATAACTTTGCCCTCCTGAAAAATAAAATTATATCTGTGGCCCTGTGTGAAATAGCCACACTTCAGTGCCTAATACATACCATTTATCAGAAGAAAACTCCACATTTCTGCAAAAACAAAAGTGTTGTGTTTATATTGTTATTGAATATAGATGCATGATAATCCAACCTGCTGAACTGGGATGATATATGGATCAGACACACTTTTACACTTTCAGTTAATCATCTCCATCTCATTCTTTTTGTGATATGCAGGTATGATTACCTGAACCGCTTTATATAATCTCTTATTTTAACACCTGCATTCGGTGATTATTGTGTCTCGGCACCTGTGCCAGACTGGTGAGATGAAGTCTTTGTCTCAAGCTTGAATTAACTTTGTCTTCTTAATGGAGAATTACATGGTACATAGCAGCTTTGGACCCCTGGAGACAGCAGTGTATGTGTCTTTGAGTTGAGCCAGCAGGCTCTACGCTGCATGTTCTGCTCTTTTTTTCTTTTTCTTTTTTGTCTCTGATCAGCAGGTTTGTGGTGTGGCATGTTGAAGTGGTGTGTGCTCATTTTCAAATTTGTTTGCTTCATAAATCATTGGCTTTCTTCGTAGTACACGGAGAGAGGAAACTGGCAGGGAGTGAAAAAGCGCTCTTTAAGCACCCCCAGCTGCTCAGCTGTCCTACACTTGGGATCGTCCTCGTACGCAAGTGAAGACTCAGGCAGTGCAAATTGAACCAATCCATCAAAACAGGGTACAATTTGTTTAACCTTCCCCTGTCAGATATTTAATGGCTCTGTTATTACATGTAGGGAAATGCCACATATACAGCTCTAACTAGTTGAGGAGATATAGATATGAATACAGGTTGTGTACATGCACAGACAGACTAACGGAGTTGCATTTGTTGTGGGAGGTGTGTTAAAGGGAATAGAAGAGTGCTGCAGAGAACACAGTAGCAAAGAGCGCTAGACAAGAATCAAAGAGAATGCAGGAGGAAGAGAGTATGCAGAGAAGTGGAAAAAAGTGCAGGAATAATAAAACAGTCTCTCTGGCAGGCAGCCAGGCAGAGTGTGAGGGCAGGGTTCAGATAAAAAGAAGAATAGGAGACTTGGAAGTCAGCCAGTCAGATTTCGCAGTTTTTTTTACTCCCCCTTCTCCTCCCCCCATTTATTGTCAGTGCCAAGATCTTTTGCCAGAAAGTAATGGAAACTCCCTTGTAGCTAGCGTTCCAATAGTGAAGAAGAAGGAGGTTTGTTGAAAGGCCATTTTGATTGCTGTTGTCTTACTCGTACAGTGTGTTTGGTTTGCTGAGATAGAGTCAATACATGTCTTCTCTGTATCTGACACCATTTGAAAAGACCATTTTGTCTTTAATGTGTCAACTGGACATTACCTGTTCACTGCACACCAACACAATCTCATCCCAACATTCAGTGAATTGACCCAGTGGAATTCCAACAATGGTTTTCTATACACGTAGTCATAAATCCCTGATAAATGGAAAAGGGGCTTTTGGGTATTCTGCACCCTTGGCATGGAATATGTTGTGGAATGACTTGAAATTCAAACAATTAATCTCACTGAATGCCTTTAAATCCAGAATGAATGAATTAGAGGTGGATTCCTAAAGATTTTACTGTTTTAAATTTACCTGGTTACACTGACTCTTTGAACTGAAATTTCTCTTTTTGAATTGTAAGTTTTCGGTGCTTGTTTTTCGTAGATAACTATAACAGTAATTATAAATGTATTGATTTAAAAATTGTCCACTCCACACCACAACTATAATGACAATAACATTGAAAAACAATATTGTTAGGATCACTTTTAGAGCAGTTTAATGAATGATAGAAACACTGACAGCTAATCAGAATCCATCCTAATTAACATGGTATAGCCTACAACTTATAAAACACATCTAAAGTAATATTAGGTTGGAAATTTTACATTAAACGCTCATATCATTATCGTTATAGTTGTTCTTATAGTCATCATTCTTGATGTGGACAGCCATTAAGAGTACCCCAGGGAAAGTCAGCAAGGTCCCCAATTTGTGTTCCCATGTATTTCTGGAAATATGGGTGGAGAAAGTAAAAGAGTAATATTTAGAAACCACCACTGAGATGGAGAATTCAACTCCCAGCTGTGCAATTTATTGGTTCCAAACAGTAGTAGACTGGGCAGCTTCCATGTGTGAATGTGACAGTGTGAATGTGAAGCAAAGAGGTGCTGAAAAAACATCAGTTGACCTTCCCCGCATAAATAAAGGATTGCAAAAAAAATGGGCGCCATGCCTCCAAAACTATGAAAGAACAGAAGATGCATTGCGCAGAAATTGCAGCCTGCTTGTGCAGTTGACATAATGCCCCACAATGACACTTATTAAATTGTAACAAGCCCGCCCTTGGCACCCCATCTTTGCCCCCGCAGCCCCCGCCTCCTTCCAGAGCCCAGAGGTTTGTCAGAGCACCGAGAGGAAAATGCTGACATTGTGGGCTGCTGCTGTTCCTCGTTATTGCAGCCCACATCTCAGAGCTGTCACGGGCTAGCTGGTGGTGACGTGGGGAAATTGGACTGACTGCTTTCTGCAGGGCATTCCCCCCCTGCTGTGTCCTGACCTGAAATATGAGAGAAAGGCTACTAGTCACTGGACCATCACCTGCTGTAGTACTGGGAGAAACAATGGCAATTGTAGCCTAACTAGAGGCAGCAGTAGCCAGTGTTTGGATTTCAAAGTTTGTTTAAGAGAGGAAGCATGGGTCTTAGCTTTTTTTTCCCTCTGCCCTCTCTCTTCCAGCTGAAGTGAGAGGAGCCTTAAGAGAGAGGGATCTTGAGCAGAACTCACCAGTGGAAAGAATTTATCTGCGATTAGTAGAAGATTGGATAAACTAATCCTTGGGAGCTACTTCAAGGCTCCTCAGTCCCTTCTCCTGGGGGACAGAGGCCTGTGTGTGTGTGTGTCAGGCTTATATCCAAATATCCATGCTCACACACACAAACAGAAATACAAACTAAAAAGGTTCAGTCATTAAACAAGGCTTCACAATAATGCTAATGTATTCAGATAAACTCATGTTCACACACATGCACGCATTGAAACACGCACACTCATGCACTACCCGCAAAATCCCTTCGCCACCACCTGCTAACCCACATCCATAATGTTTTCCTCTCCCCTGCAGCTCATCAGGGATTAGGGAAATTGCCTGGAATGAAAGAAATATGTTCTTTGATGGCCCCTTTTCATGCATATGGTGGCACAAGACGCAGCTGGAGGTTCTTTCTGGAGCCAGGGAAAGGGTTCAGCTGCAGGAAACCCAAACACAGTGAATGATGGGGCGTTGTGTACCGTTTTCTCACTGTTTCAAGATGGATCATTTTTGATTGTGCTCATTACCCTTCAGTTTATCCACTATTTACATTCTGTAGACTTCAGTGGCGATGTTATGGATTAGGCATCAGTTGTCTGCTGGGGAAGTTGGCCATGTACAGCTTCATATTCTTTCAGCAGATGTTTAGTGAATTGGGACATCCTGTAACCACAGTTTTGCCCTTCTATAATCTAATTGGCCCTCCAGCTTGCAGAACTGCTGGAACATTTTTGCTGTGGTGTTACATGATGCCGCATCAGTTTCACAAAGCACACATGGCTTCTACCACATGTAGGCACCACAGCTCATGGCCAACTGGATGCCAGCAGCCTGATGGTGAGGGTAGAGGTAATGACCCCCTGTGCATGCGTGGGTGGGGCTGTGAGGGCAGACGAGCGGGTAGTGGACTATAATTGTACCCAGTGTGACTGCATGTTGAGGGTTTCAATCGGCCTATCTCTACTTGATGGTCTGCAAAAGCCGTGCATCCTGTTGGGGGTGCCGGGGGCAGGGGAGGTAATTGAAGGGTTTTAGTGACAACTGCCATTGTACCACACAGCAAGTTCAGGTTTATCACCACAGGAGGGCAATACAGAAGATCTTTTAGAGATGAAGTGTGAGGAACATCTGAGTAACCAAACCTTACCACTTCCGGGAAAGGAGAATAATTGATCCTTTGCTGAACCCTGCCCTTAGTTACTGTTGCTATGTCTGTGAAGCTTTCCACTCTCACACTGCACATGTAAAATTATGTCTCTCAGTAGCAGATTTAATAAGTGTAACTAGCTAATGTAAGCTAATAGTAATGCTCATACTCTTTGAATCTGTCTTCAGCTGACTTTTTAATATTTCTGTCTGACACATTTTAAAATAAGAACCTTGTAAATGGGTCTTAAATATGTTAAGTTACTTAACAATTGCATACCTGATATAACATTAATACTGAAAGACTCCGGCTAAAGCTAGCTTACATCCCAGCAAACACGGTGGAATATGACATGTAACCTGTATGTATAAGACAGACGATAGAAATAGACTCATCAATGTCAGAAAAGGAAGCACAACAACCAGATGAAGCACAGCAAACCTTGAGACTGTCACCCAGCCAGCCGTCTTAGAGAGCGAGTCAGAGAGAGATGCATCGTCATCAAATGGTCTGTACTAATGTCACATAATAAGCCCAGTTCAACCTCTGGAAATAAGCCACGAGTTTGGCAAATGTAGTGGTATCTAACACAAGTTTGGCTGGAGGTAATATTACAGTGGGGAGTAAGCCAGTTAGCTGGACAAGCTAATATTTGTATCTAATGTTAGAGCAGATAAAGACGCCACCCTTGAAACTCATGAAACGCTGTGTATCGCTCTTCTTAAAGCCCCATTCACACCTCTTCAAAATGTACAGACATGCAAAGCCACAGGCCTGTTGTGCCTAGTTACAGTTGTTCAACTATGATTGTACAGTTGGTGTTCACAATTGTAAAAGCTCATTTTTCTATATAGCCAACGTAGCTTAAAATATGCAGTAATGTGTGTTAAATTACATCTTCCCTCTATGGCCAGCTAAGATATATTATTCTTATAATACGACAGTTAAAGATGTGAAGGTGAGAAGATGTAATCAGTTTAATTGTTGAGGAGAGATATATTAAGCCATGGGTCATTTTTATGCCCCCACTTTTCATTTCACTGCCTCTGCACCAGTCAATGGCAGTCCTAGAGTACATCGATCTATTAACAATGTGTACATATTGACTAGCTGTGCAGTAATGTATATTCCTGCAATTATTGGGCGCCTGCACTCATCCTTATGCATTTCCTCACCTATGACCTTTACACAGCCGCAGGCATTTAGGACGTGTTATTATAATAAATGCATTCTGTTATTGTAAGTAGAGATGGAGAACAGCATGCAGACTCTGATATTATACAGGCTGATGCAGCCTTTCAGAACCTGATTTATTAACTAAAATACTAATTTGTTGGCACAAATTAGTAGTAAGTGACCTCAAATTATTACCTTTGATTTCTGCATGGATTCTCAGGCAGTATTTTCAGCTTTTTTGGTTTTTATTAGCAATCAAGAGTTATTTTTTTCATTCTAAGCAGTTCTTTGCTCTCCATCTGTCTGCCTTGCTCTCTCTCCGTCTTTCACGATAAACATCTCGTTTTGTGTGTCTTTCTGTGGGCTCTGCTTGGATGTTTGCTTTGTTTTAACCACAGCAGAGAGGCTTTGATCATTTAGAGATGGACTTTGCTTATTTTTGGACAAGTATTTCAAGAGTGTGCTAATGATCACCACAGACACAGATGCACGCAGCAGATACAAAGAAGGCAGGGAGAGTAGGACAGCCATACAGAGTATATGTGTATGTAAACATTTGAGTGCTTGTTGGCCTGTTTCTTCATTGTGAAAATTATACTGTTAGTTTGGAGTACAATGTGGCCTGGTCTCCACAATCCCAATGCAAAGGAGTGTGGCCGTTTTGTTGCCCCAGTGAAATGAAGGGTGGAGAGGAGGGGGGGGGAAGGCTGGATTTGAAATGGACTCCCAGCCTGGAACCAAGGGCTTGGTCCAAGAACCACAACCAGGCCAGAGTTACTCCTCTGTGGTCACCCCTGCCTTGTAGCGTCCTGGCACAGAGTGGTGGCACAGAAATAACAGCAAAGAAAAAGGGAAGTCATTATGGGGCTGGGTTAGCGCTCACATTGAATTATTATCATGGTGTCCAAAATAAACATGCACGCCACAGTTTGATGCTTTATGAGAACAGGGGGAAAATAATCAAGATAGAAAAATAAAGGCAATTATAAAAACTGGCATGCTATTTCCTTTGAAGTCTGTAATTTTCTAATTTTGCTCTAATTCTGCTTTTTCAGCCAAGAGAGTTGGCAACAGGTCCCTAAAATACCGCTGTGTTGAATTTAGAAAAGGGAAGTGTGGAGTAGATCTATTTAATGACTTTACTGAATGGACAGACATGGACATCAGTGAAGAAATATACGTGCATTAGTGTAGTCAAAAATAGCAATTCGTCAGTATATTAATTCTGAATTTTTGAAAAGGTTTCAGAACTCATTTTGATACACCAGTACCTGCTGAGCTTTCTTGCTCTCTCTTCTCTCTGACGGCGAATTGACACACAAACACCACTGCAGTGCTTCCACAGCCCTGCTTCCACTCACTCACTCAGTGCTGTCTTCTTCT
>JAJHUR010104426.1:24242-50859 GCA_027495735.1 Lutjanus campechanus | reverse complement strand
TGTCATGAGTTTTAAACGACAATCTGACTGTGTTGATCTGCCATTAAAGGTGGTTTGTATGAATTGGCCACCCTTTGAACCACCAAAGCAACTGCTAACTGTAGCTGCCATAGGGGTAGGGGACCAAAAACGGAGCTGCGTAAGCAGGCAATGGAATGGGCCACCACTGAACACGTCCAGAACAGGACCAAACGCAGTCTTTGAGACTGACAGAGGCCAGTTTGACATCAAGGAATACAGTACCAAGGTGATTTACAGTGGCTCCAACCAGGACTCTGACTCCAGAGATGACAAAGACACAGTGGGTTCAAGAGCGGCATGAGGCAGGAGAGGAGAGAGAGGTTGGACTTCAGTCAGTGTCCACCACCGGGGTCAGCCCCGGGGTGACACAAGCCAAATCCAGCAATAAACCCAGCTTGTTGTTGTTGGACAGAGAGCAGGTGACACCTTTTATATTACATCACTGTAAATGTAAAGTAATTAGATTTGTTGATAATATAAAAGTATTGATTAGCGCAGCTTTGAGGTGTGCTCTTTTTGACTAAATTTGTGCCAAGCCTGGCAGGTGTAGTCATATTTATATTTATTTTCTCACCGTCAGTATTATGCTAATCACCTGTAATTACATCTCATACTGAATGTATAAGTTGAATATACATCTGACAAACCTTGTTACCATAGATACAGTGACTGCGTTTGGTGTCAGTCCTTTCATCACATAAATGGCAAACAGATTTTAACGGGCCGTCATATTGAAAGATACCTGCATAGAGAAAGCTGTGTTGTAAAATATGATCTAGAATGGCCAGTTCAGGTAATCCATCTATGAGTTTAAAAGCTCATCAGACAACAACACAGTGCACACTGGATCACAATACTATGAGACAGGATTTTACAGCTCTGGAAAGTTATCCCAGCGTTTTTTTGAATCCTCTGTCTCAACGATCGTGAGGTCAAGAGAAGAATTATGCTGTTCATGTAGCAAAGTCATCTACCAGGAATCTGAACTTGCTTGATTGTCAAATGCAGGGTGGTGCTGGATAATACCGTGTTATAGCAAACTTAAGCCAGGTTCAACTCGTTTTGGCACTCACACAGCATCAATGCAGTGGTCTTTTTTCCACACACTGCTAACGTGTATGACTTCTTCAGTATATGGGAAAACTGAAGCTACCTTAGAAACGGATCTTTTGAAGTGATCGTCTCTTCATTTCTTTTAAAAAATTGGTGACAGTTACACTTAATATTTACATAACTGTGAATAAATGAATGTAAGATGAATGTGAACTGTTCACACCTGCACACTGATCCAAAATTAGCATTTTAGCATTGCCATGATGAGTGTAAATTTTGCATAAAGAATTCTTCTGGGGTCTGGTTAGATGGAGCTGTCACACAGCTTCTCATGTTGTCTGTATTAGTCTAATGCTAATGATTCAGCTGTACTAATGAAGGGTAGAGACATGATGTTTTCTTGGAAACTGGGCACTATTTAACCGACAGTGTGATCAGATTCTAAATGTGAGCATATAAAACATTCTGTTTCTGCCACAGTCTACTTCTCTCTCCAGTCAGATCATTTAAAACATAAAGAAACGGATTAAGGAGAGAATTTTATGAACATATGTGGACAGGCAGATGTATTCATATTTAAAATCTGTATGTGAGTGTGAATATTCCCTAGACGAAGCACCGAGGGAGTACTGAAGCCTGCATCGCCCCTGGGTAAGACTTACTTGGATCAAGAAGAGAAGAAACAGAGAAACAGACTCATAGATGAGAGGGAGACGGAGGTAGAGACACAGATACAGAGGTAAAGAAAAAAGACAACGGACAAAAACTCAGCTTAAACAGTAATGAATTCAACATTTTGATTATATAACATTGTTTGTTTTTTGTCTTACATCTGATTGGTCTTAATATTGCTTCTTAAATGAAATTTTTTTATCCAGGATCTAATATAATATTTTCTGTCATAATTAACTGCTGTTTCAATACAACCAAAAAAGCAAGTAGTAGCAGTATAGTATCACTAGTATACCTATATGGACTATATGTTTTGTTGTTATATTTTCAACAGTATCCTTTGAAAAATGTATTGCATGCCATTGCATTTGCCTGGCAGAGGAAACGCACACGATTACACACAAACACAAACACATGCACACATACACACATAACAGATGGGGCCCTGGGGGTGTCTTCCAGGCAGAAGGATCCAAGGGACCCCCTGGAGACAGAGCAGATAGGAATGACAAGAACAACATGGAGGAGGAACATGCACGGTGTACCTGCAGGCTTAATGATAATACTTTTAAATACCTTTTACCTAGCTGTCAACATTGAAATTAAGACTAGTTAAAGAAACAAAATGGTTACATAACTTCATAAGGTGACAACATGTCACATTGTGTTAACAGCTGCACTGCCCCAAAGTGGCCAAAAAATCAGTTAACACGCATCATACGTTATAAGCCATATTTTCACTACATGGTTTTACTTGACTCCACTAGTTTGACTCATTTTTGGTACTTCTACTTCATTTTCCACAGGAGATATCAATCCCTCAGTGTAGGCAGAGTTGATTGTCATCATGACATTATTCAAGCAGTCCAGAAACAACACAAAGAGGATTTACTTTGACCTTGAGAAGCTGCAGCCTTTATTCACTGACAAACTGTAAACACTGTACATTTACTGCCAGATTGACAACTTTACTGCTCACCTTTTTCTTTGCTCTGCTGCATTCACCATCACTCTGACATCTGCTCTCACTTCCTCAACCACACATTCACTAAACACACAAAAAGGAGCTAGGCTATGCTTATAACAGAGGATGTGAAGGGATAGCTATTTAAAAATGTCCAGTTTTGTGCAGGATGTCCCATGTTTTACAAGCATCAGTGGTCTGCAGTGTTTTAAATCTCCTCTGGGGATCAATAAAGTATGATTCTGATTTTCAAGTCACCTAGCGCCAGCTCAGCATCCTTAGAACCTGATGTAATGCCAAAAAAAGTACTTAGAACTATCCATGATGGAAAACCAAAGCAGAGTTGAGCCATACCACGAGGTGGAAATGTGGCTATACACAAAACACCAACACTTCTACAGATTGGGTCTTCTTCATCATAGTATACAGGTATAAAGTGCTGTTTTTTTACATTGTGTAAATAAACTACTCATATTAACAAATACTAAATTGGATTTGTCTTTGTTAGCTAATGCCAATTGTTTCATACAAAGGACACGTAATTCTATCAATATGTTACAGATTTACTTTGTAACTGAATCCGCCAATCTCCAATTTAAAGAACTATTATCTGTTAGCCTCGCGTGGTTGAAAACACAGGACTAATTGGGTTGTTGCAGTGAAAAATGTTTGCACTGGTAATTCCTCATTAAGCAAAAAAAAAAACAAACTATGACAGTAATCATGTTTTAGCTGTTTAAAAATTTAAACATTTTGATAAAAATCAAACCAAACAACCATGGTTTGTTAGGCTCAAGCACTTTGAAAAGGTCTATTGTGATATTGATGTCACCTAATTTTAAACTTTCCTCCTTTGCCTCCCTCTTCCTTTCGGATAGGTTCTTCTTTTTCAACTTTTCTTCTCTCCGTCACTCACTCTCTCCCTCCCCTGCCCCCCCCCTCTTTCTTTTATTTCCCTTTGTCCCCCCCCCCACTTCTGACCCAACTAAAAAACTGTGCACAGTGCCTCACAATGAAGTGCGTTTCTTTCACATGTTAATGCTTTTACTCACGACTCAGTGCACAGCACAAGGCAAGAAACAGAGCTGCTCAGAAAAACAAGATTGTGTACACGCGCACAAACACACACGCACACATACACACGACATGCATGAGACAGAAATGGCTACAGTTACAATGAATCCCCAATGAACTGCCACTGAGTTGCCTTCAGTTGAGATGATGAACTTCCAAACCCAGCAGAGAAGAAAATGTGACGTACAGAGTATAGAATGATTATAAGAATCACAAAGAAAGAAAGAAAGAAAGAAAGAAAGAAAGAAAGAAAGAAAGAAAGAAAGAAAGATCAAGAGACACAAAGCAAGATTAAAAATGGAAGTGAAGAAGACACGGAGAGGAAAGAAAGGGTGTCTCCACTTCATTTCTATTGCAGACAGGCTTTTCATCATTCATGACCATTTCAGTGCATTGCACAAAAAAACCTATTACACTTTGTCAAGCAGGGTGTATGTGCCCAAGAATTGATTGTTAAGATTTGACAGAAGGAAAGAAAACAATCTGCAAGATGAGACTACATGTGCATCCATTGATATTCATGCTGCTCTGACTAATATGAGTAGGAACAAGTCGAACAAACAAAAGCTTACCGCTGTACTGTGGCGTGTGTGAGAGCCACTGCGTTAATAAAAATCTATTAAAACATGGCTCATGACCAGGTTTCATATTTAACGCTGTGTTCATTTAACATCCTTTCATGGTTCAGACCCAACAAAGTAATGAATAAATTTATGTAGTTATATTTGTTGAGGTGTAACAAATTAGTCACGTTGCAATAATTTGATTCAGTTTGGGGTTTTATATGTCATTGTTATCCATTTTATCAAGTGAGATAAAGAGAGTTATTCAGAACAAACAGCCGAGATAGCTTATACAGTATTTTTTTGCTTCTTGTCATCAGTAGGGTTGGGTACCGAACACCGGAGCCAATGTTCTTATAGGTTCAGTTCAGACCCTCAACACAGATTTCTGTGTCACCTAGTCTTGTGACTATGGCTATGGCTCTTTTGAAGAAATATCTAGTTGCAAATATTTTGACTAATATTGCAATTGTGATATGATTTGTGACATTAGATGCAAGGACAATTCATACATCATTACTCTAATTTCCATTGAAAAACACATTCAAACAATTATGTTGTTATTTCTGATGTGTTGGCCAGGACACCTCTGCAGAACCACAATATTTAATTTAAAATGGTATTCTGAAACACATTTCCACCTTTAACAAATACTGTGTATCCTGTGATTTCAAAATTGCTGTAGACCATATTGCAATTTCAATAAAATTGTGATTAATTGTTTAGCCCTACTATTGACAAACTGTAGTCTCCCTTTGTCGTTACAGACAACAGAAGTATCACTGCACTTACCATCATCATCATCATCACCATGTCCTCAGGTTATCAAATAAGATCATACAGTATTTCTGCAAAACAATTAAAGCTGAAGTTTGAAGCTTAAGTTTGTAGAACACCAATTTTATTGGTGATACATTTATTTTTTATTATACTTGCAGTACTGTAACTGTTATTTAGTGTTAAATCACTGCAATCTGGCCAAGTTTTATTATTATTTACTAAGTGTTTTGCATTTATCTATATTTAGGCCTTTACATTAAAGTATACTTTAAACTTTTTACAGTTAATATATTGTTCATATTTGCCTTAGCAATGAAAAAGCCATTCTTTAATGTTGTCAACCTTCATTTAAGACTGTTCACTGTTTTAGTGATTTGTTTTTTCAACTCAATAACTCAAAATCTGAAATCATATTGCATCTCTTTGAATGTGTCCGTGGTCCCTAAGGTGAAGCCCACTGCCAGAAATCCTTCGAATAAGAACCATCCAGAATTAAACCAATGCTCTCACACTCTGACCTGGAAAAAGTCATGCACACATTATCTTTTCTGAGCTTGACTATGGTGACTCCCTCCTGTCTGGCATTAACCAAAGGTCACTTTCTCGCCTCCAACTAGTTCAGAATGCAGCAGCTTCCTACTGGTTTTGACAGATTAAAGCACATCACCCCAATACTGGCTTCTCTCCACTGGCCTCCTGTTTGATTTAGAATTGATCACTTTTAAAGCACGTCTAGGTCTGGACCCTTATGAGCCTGTTTGAAGCCTTAGATCGTCAGGTGGGGCCCTTCTGGACGGTTTTGCTGAAAGTCGGGGCTTAAATCTAAAGGTGACTGTGCTTTTGCCATCAGGCCCCTCGGCTTAGGAACGACCTGCCAGAGTAGATGAGGCTTACAGAATCAGTGACCTCTTTTAAATCACTTCTTAAAACCCATTTTTATAGACTTCCTTTTATGTGATGTCATCTTTTAATTGTGTTTATTCTTCTTATCTGCATCACCATGCTTTTTACCGTTTTTATCTCTTTTATTGTTCTTATCATTCACTCATTCATCCATTTCATTGTTTTCATTTTATCTTAACTTTGTCTTGGTTTTCTCTGGCCTTATTGTTTGGCATAGTGTTGTTAGAAGGCCTTCCGGGTATCCTGCTTTTGTTTTGTCTGTAAAGCACTAAACTCTACTTTTAAAAGATGCTATAAAAGTAAAGTTAAAATCATTCATCTACCATAAAAGCCTGATAATTTCATTGAACATTAACCTATCATCCACACCATAAATTTTACAAAATCTGCAGTCATTGTCCTGTGTCAGGTTTTGTCATGGTTTAATGGGGATTTTTAGAAATGGAGGTAAAAGAATGATGCCTGAAAGTGCACAGGCTGATGAGGAATCTTCACACACTTTCTCTTAAATGTGTGTTTATCAGTGAGCGGGCGCTGGCTCTGCAGCTCAAACATCATTTCCCTTTTTTCATTTTGGCTCTTGAACACAGTGTCACGTTTCTGAGTGACAGAGTGACATTAACTGTGTGTCTTTGGAAGAGGAGGCTCCTCTTTTAAGCAGCTGAGAGGCAGGGCTTCAAAGAACAGATCCAAACACTGGATCTAGCACACCGGAGAACACCACTGCCAACTCTCTGCTTGTTACTGGCTGCTCAAAATGTCCCTACAAGTAATTATAACTTATTTGTGTGAAATAGTTATGGCTGAAAAACTAAAGCAGTTATCTTTATGATGAATAAAAATGAATACAGTTTTTTTTCACTTTTCCTGCAATTAATATAATTACCTGAAAACTTAGAGGTAAATATCCATCTGATTTTATTGAATATATGTTTAGTGCACCTCCTCCAGCTCATACATTTTTATGAGTTTCAAATGACGTGCATCAGTTATCACCAGCAATCCTCTTGGGGTGCAGGTTAATAAGTTTAATAGCTCTGTATTTAGCCCGCTGTTGACCTGTTGAGCCTGATCGCTCCTCCTGATTCCCCCCGACCATTAAGCGGCTAATCTCTCCCTCTGGGACCATTACTGTCTGTCTGTGTCCACTCTTTGTTTCTGCTGGACCACAGCTTAGCCCAGTGGGGGCTTTGTGCTGAGTTAGCTGATGTCATACAACCATATGGTCGAAGACAGATCAAGGCTCTCTCATGGGATACGTTAACAGACAATTCCTTCAATTCGTGTGATATTCTGACTGTTCACACTGGCATTTACCAGTATAATGGTGCTGTCTCCGGTAATGTCTCTTTTAGGAAGGGTCTGTGGGACTTTGGAAGGCAAGCAGGGAGAAAAATGATGTCTGGGGCTTTCCTACTAAAACTTCCTATCACTAATGGATGATTGAACAATGAAGTTGCAGTCCTCTAAGGCTTTCTTCAGACTGCAGGCAAATCAGATTTGTTTCTCAGACCAGATCTTTAAGTTGTTCGCACGGTTATTTGCAAGTGATCAGATTGGATTTGTGTGTCCTCACCAACCTATCTGCATGGGTTGCTGTGGTAACAACATAGGCATCAGTAACTATGTACGCTGGTGGCATAGCTTTCGAACGTGGACATGAGGAATGGATATCATCTCGCCCTCCAATTGTGCTGTCAAGTCGTGGTGCAGAACAGATAAACTCTGTTGTCCTCCATGCCACTGTGCTAGTAGCAGCATGGATTCTGCTCAGTTGTGTGCAAGTGACGCAGAAGACATGCTGAAATCTGATTCGAGCAGCCCGAGTGTCCGCACTGACACATCTGTAAGCATCTGAGCGAAACTGCCTGTCAAAAAAACAAAAAAACAAAAAAACACTTCATGTGTTTTTTTTGCTGCCCAGTCCTTCCAAAAATGGATATGCCAAAGAATGGATTTGGGCTGGCACTAAGATCCACTATAAGACCCATCATCTCCAATACCAGACAACTGAAGATCTTGTTGCTTACAGATTGTCTTGGGATTTCTAAATGGTCTAAAAGGTAGTTGCTTGAACGGCAGCAAGAACAGCCAATAACAAACCGACAATGCTCTGTCCCCATTCTCCTCAGTAGTAAGCACATGATGTCACCGCCCCAACACAAAGGACGGCCTTTGGTTTGGCTCGGCAATGGAGAAACTCTCATTTTTTCCACAGTTTTAGCAACCAAAGATTGTCCTCAGTCTCTGTTGAGGTAAGCATTTAGAGACTGACTGTCCAACATCTTTCACCTAAAACAGCAATGAGCTCATACAGACCTGAGTACGACCAGTCGATATCTTCAGGGAGTTTCTTCAGGCCTCGGACCAGCGGCTCTGCTGCCACGACTACAGAAGAGAGAATGAGAGAAAGGTTATTAGTGTCATTTTGTGTTTCCAAAAACACACAAATGCACAAGCTGACAGGTGAAACCATGACCAGCTGCTGTGTGACTGTGCCACATGCTGAGTGGCGGGCTTTTCCTGTCATTCAGGGGATACATTTCATAACAACCTTGCCTGACTGGAAATAGACTGGAAAATGTGCCAAGTAACACTGTCATATGTGATGTCACTGTTTTGTGTTGTACATATTCCAGCAGAGCCGAGTGAGATGATTTTTTTGTGCGCCAACAGCCAATCTTAAGCCTGGGTAACAACAGCAACAGTTACAATAGTACACCAGTTTGATTTTAATTGGACAGTTTGGGCCATTCTTTCAGCTGCTGCTCTCTCTACAGCCACACAGCACCTAAGCATATTTCTCAAGGGTGGAAAATGATTTGTGTGCAACACAGTTGAGTTGTAGCAGAAGCAGATCACTACCCTTTGGTCTAACACACACACACACACACACACACACACACACACACACACACACACACACACACACAGGGTAACAATATCATTGGTTATCAACGCGTACAGTAGAGCACTTTACAGGGTGCAGGAAGGAACAGCATCACCATTAACATCATTTTTCTCAACATTTACGCACACACACAGCTATATATTTCAGGGTAGTAATTTTCACTCGGGGACAGTTAACAGTACAATGATGTATGGAGTCACAGCTGGAGGATTCACAGTGTGCATCTTTGTGAGTGCTACTTCCCTAGCTGATTCTCCTACTAGCTGGACATGCACTAACGGCTTTGTGTCCCTCTCTGGCCGTGTCCTCCTGCCTCATGACATACAAGGACACTGAATAACAAAAAGACACACAGAGATGCACAGCTCTCTCTTATATTATATTCACGTCTCTCTCCCTTCCACTCTTTCTCCTCCCGCTATCAAGAACAAATCAGTTCTATTTGTGATGGTCAACACAGAAACTGATAGCAGAGAATCCACTGAATCTGTATAATAATATAAGTACATTGCATTTAAAAGTGTATTTGATATAGCTGGCATGAACACTGCACTAACCAGTAGGCTGTATTTTCTAATAATTTAATTTGTAGCAGAACACAAGCTGTCAGTTTTGGCTAATTTTGTTTTCCACAACCCTGTACCCATCAACTGGTGACTACCCAGTTTTTTTAGAGAAAAAGAAAAATAGAAAATTTCAGAAAACTTCCAGATGATCTACTACATGTCTGTTGTGTCTGCAGCTATCCGTACATGCGTCCATTTGGGAGTATACTCAGGCCTTAATGGAGATGGAGACAGAGACAGTGGAGATACTATGGAACTGAAGAGTAGCATCACACAATTTATTTGACTTTGTTGACTTTCTGGAGGAAATGTTCCTACAGCGAGCTTCATTTTTTTTTACTTCCTCTTCTTACTTCTCTATGACCTACACTGGTTAACAAGAGCATCGTTTAGAAGACTGGCTATTTCTTGAATAGTTATTCCTAACGCCTGCCAATCAGTCAGATTCTACTTGAAATCAGATGAAAGACACCTGTGTCTACATTTTCACTGGCAGAATTACATGGAGCAGCAAGTTAGCCAGTTAAAAAGAAGCAGGATTTAGATTTAGATGTTATATTTAGTGGTTATAACAATGGAAACACTCCACAGGGGCCTCCAAAATCAACACAATATGAAAATTCCTAGCAGTAGCTCCAAGAAAACATCTCGCAGAAATCACACCATAAACATTTTAGTATGTTTTTCAGTGAAAATGAGAATAATGATGTGATTATTATGATTCTCTGTAATGTTGCACATCATATCTTAATTGCAATTTAAGTCAAAACAATCACATTTAGTTGTTTTTCAAAATAAATCAGCCCTACCATTACCACAAGATTTTATTTCCATTTCAGTGACACATACTAGAAAATATGTTTCATGTTTTGAATATGGATTTTTTTTACAGCTAGAAATGTTGCAGACATGCTACAAGGAATAATCAATTATTAATCAATTATCAAATTGATCGCCAACTATTTTGGCAATCGATTAATAAGTTTAAGCTTCTCAAATGTCATTATTACCTTCTTTCTTTTTTCAATTTGACAAAACCTGTTACTGAGCTACCCTCTAGGAGAGGAGGAGGAAGGAGCAGGGGTCATATGCTAATAGAGATTACAATAGAAAAACTAATTTTAAACAGGACCGGTACACAAACGACATCAAACAATACATCCTCTCTTTTTTGATCTTTCACTGCACACAGAGAAAACAACAACAACAAAAAAAAACCTTCTGCTCCAAGAAGATGAAAGCCTTGTGTCGATTTGGGTCATGGGCAACTACCACCATACCCACGACATTATAGGTCTGTCCATGTGCCACAGAGGAGCGCAGCATAATCCTATTGTTTACTGTGTACAGCAGCCGGATTAAAACACTGGGTGAATTACAGCACATGCGTGACAGCATGCACTCGTTACTTATAGTTTTATCAATGTGTTGCTGAACTTGTCATGACATGAAATGCAGCTCATCCACTCTGAAAAACAAAACCCTTCTGTATCATCTGTAAAATCTTCCGCATCAATGAATATTCAACAAACCCTCATACAGATGCAGCCACAGGGGAATTTAACGTTGTACTTCACACTTGTTTAACTCATGTTTGCTTCTTTCCTATTTTTTCCTCCACAGAGACTGATGCTAAATGTAAAAAAAAATATATATATATTTTTCTGCTTTTGGAGGTCACAGGAAGCTCTCTGCTGACTCGCTAGATGAGGAGCTAAAAACAGACTACCTACGGATCAAAAAGGTCTTTAAAAGTCTGAGCAGTGACTCATTTCTTAAGCCTTGAACTAAATTATAATTATAATTATATGTAATCACAGTTTTCTCCAAAATGCTTCTTCCCCATTAGATGAAGTTCATTCTTGACCTTGGGAGTAAGTTGATGGTCCTTGAAGGAAAATAAATTGTGGAAAGAATTGGAATGTGTAAGTAATGAAAATGAGAAATGATAAGATTAAGTCTAGGGAACATGATCAGAGTCCTATATTGTGTCATAATGTACTGACAGGAAAGACAAATACTTGCCCAATATATTATAAAGTGAAGACAGTTACGGGATGACCAGACTGGCCTGAGCACATACAGCTTGCCGTCCTTTCTTATGTCTATAGAAGTGGGTATTGAAAAGACAAAAGGAAGAAGAGAGTAGGGGACAAAAAAGAGAAAGACAGAAAAAATTCCCAAGAAAATGTCTGAACTTGACTTCAACTCCTAACTTTATTGGTGTTTTAAAAGAAAGAAACATTGTTTTTTTGTAGCCTTGTTTCCCAGCATGTGTGAGAGTACACAGTCATTCAGACTGCCATCTATAAATTCAGTGTATTTGGTGATTACACTTACGTTAGCACACGGGAGGAGAGACTGATGAGGGGAATGAATGAAAGCAAGCAAAAGGGGAAAAAGTGAAGAATGGAGTCGACTGTGGGGTTGTAGCATCAATAATGGCTTCATTACCATCACACTGTGAGGGATTTTAATCTAATTTGCCTTTGGCATACAACCACAACACACACACGCATACAGACACACACACACACAAATACACCCTAAGGATCACTTGTTTTTTCAGTGTGATTTTTTAGAGCTTATTAGACAGGATTTCCATTTGAAAAGGGAATGTATTTGGAATATTTCTTTGCCCTAAAATAGGGAAACTCTACGATTGAATTTAGAATTTAATTTACTCATGAGAACTGCATAATCAGATGGTGGAACTGCATTAAAAATGCATTTGAAATATCTTCAAAAGTATAAAACACATTTTGAAATACATAATAAATGCATGTCAAACGTATTTTCTCCTCATGTGGTCACTTGACCGCTGGTCTGAGTCCAGATTTACAAAATCCAAACCACAAAAGCAGATGGACCGACTTTGACATCAGTCGTCCTTTATTCAGGTCAGTCAGCTGATGCATCCTGATGTGACTATTAAGTAAAAGTTTCTTTGAAACATTCAAGTGAAGCTGCGCTCACAGGAACGAGCTGGCCAAGTCAGTTTTTCTACAGTGATGGATTACACCTCTTAGCCAACCACTGTGTCAGCAGCCTGATTCAATGAAGTGACACAAAGGACACTAGAGGAAGAAATGCCGTGAGAATCTGAGAGTGGACAAACTTGTCTTCTATGTTATATTCATGTTTTTAACATTGTCATGGTGCTCTGATGTCCATACAAAGGAAAAGTACAAGGGCAAATCTCTAATTCTAGAGTGCTTTCACACCTGAAAACCCTAACTAAGGTACAAAACAATTGGAGGTCCATGTTTTTGTTAAATTGTATACTTTTGATCTGGTTAGTTTTGGTTTCACATTGCAATTATGCAAGGCCACTAAAGAACTATACTAACTATACAGAAACTATACTATATGGTTGTAATTTGTGTAGGAACCAAACCATGTTACATTTTGATCCGTAACCACACCAACTCTTTATCAGTCGAACCAAGGTGGAAAGTCAAAAAGTCTAGACCAGGTAAGGTAAGGTTAGCTCTAGGGTTGTCATGATACCAAAAGTTTAAACTTCCATATAAAATTAGTGTAAAAAAAAAAAACCCAGCATACTCAAAACCTCTTTTGATACCATGACAAAAGAAAAGAGGTCTTATGCTCACAAAATAGCATCATTAATTTAAAGATGTTGTTAAATTAACAACCAGCACACAGTGCTGCTACAGAAAAAGTCAATGAAAACTGTCTGGTTTTGCTGGAAGCCAAATTTTACGAAGGAGAATAAAGACTGAACTGAACTGAGGTCTTGAGAGAGCACTTACATTAGATCTTTTGTTTTTTATAGCTTTGGCACTTCAAATACTATTGGATGTAAGTATTGTATTGTTTTAAATGGCAGTATTAAAAAGTACTTAAGTACTGATACGTTTGGTAACCCCAGTTAGATCCAGCGTCCATCAGCAGGTTCAAGCAGGGACAGGAGGCGTGAAGAGGTTGAAAGCTATTTATTCCCGTATTTAAGTCACACTCTGTTAAAATAAATCCAGTCTCCTTCCTGGTTGTTCTGACACATTGAGAATCATTACAGCTTTTGCCGTCTAGCATTTAACAGACTTGCTTCATGCCCCAAAAATATATATTTAAATGATGAAAATAATATCGTAAACGTGCAACAACCAGACTAATGGCCTGAACTGACTAATCAACACATTATTTCACTTGGATAGGTTATTGTGCACAAATCGTAAAGACGTGAAATGTCAATACTGTACCTGCCATTTGTGAACCATAATACGTAGCTGTTCACAGGAAGATAACAACATTACATGGTTTTTGGAAAGATAAAATAGCAGCTGCTCATTTTTGATAGAAATTTGGAGTCATGCACATTGCCAAAGCAGTAGTGCTAAAGAGAGGCAGAGATACAGAAGCTGTCAGTCACTGGAGGCAGCAGAGGACTGAGTTGATGAAACAGAGCTGCTCAGGTGAGCAGCCAGGAGCAAAGAGACACCGGTGCTCGGCTTTACGAGCACAGCGGATAGTGATGGGACTTCTTTGCTGCAGGCTGGCCATGCATGAAGCTCACAGCTGAATCACTGTATTATTCCACCCAACTGTACTCTATCTGCTCTATCGGATTTCCCAGGAGGCTGCAGAGACCTGACATTAAAGGTTCAGGTGGCAACAAGACATTACTATATATGGTGTTTTATTCATATAGGAAAGGTCAACAGACATGCAGTTTTCCAACAATGCTCGGCTTCATTTTCACACATTTATAAACCTCATTTTCAATGCCTGAATCAAGGGCAAATGGGTGGGAGTGAAGGACTGATTTCCACTTGTAAATTTGTAACAAAAGTAGGCTTCAGTCCAATTTGAATTATGCCCCGTGTGTTGGTATGAGTGAGTACTCCACGGCTGTCAGTGAATAATGAAGCATAAAGAGGATGTGTGTCAGCCAGACACCTGATACTCTGACTACGAGCTCCTCTTATACGAGTGTGTGAGTCAGTGAGGATCATTTACTCCAGGAGCACCACTCATAAACATGCAATATGACCAAAACATGTTGAGGCAATGCAGTCAGTGAAGATCATTAGCTCTCACTTGTCAATCACTCGGATGTTAAAATTCCTGTCACAGTGCAGGACTTTTGAGCTGATCTTCATTAAATTGTGTAGCGGTTAGTTGAAGTGCAAACACAGATTTTCTGTGTTGGTAAAATATAATTGCTGATCTTTCTGAGCTGGTAATGGGATTACTTCACATCATACTATGGTCTGGGTGAATGGGTGACTCTTTGGCTGCAGGGTTTCCATTAATTCCTTATAATTGACACCTAATAGTAGCTCCAGTCAAACTGTCTGTTTACCGTCCCAAATTAATGCACTCAAACGAGTAACCATAGCAACAGGGATGCTGTCAAAGCCTGTTTACAACATATTGAACACGTTATAAGCTAACATCTAATTACAACAAAGAGTGACTTCAACCTTCCTTTTAGCCCATTTGGAGAACGTGACAACTTTGATGACTGGGATGCAGCTGAAGAAAGAGCGACTGAAAAGAAAAGGAGGAAACGATGCAAGGAGTTAACACCGGGAGAATCAAGTGCTTCATCTTCTGAACACCACAGGACGGAGACTGCAACACACAAGCTGCAAGAAGTACACTGCTGCATCACATAAGCGATCGTCTCACATCGCATTGGCTATTAAACTTTCTTTTGTCAGCGGTATGCAGTGATATTGACTCTGAATCATGCTAGCATAAAATTAGCTTTCTGGCTGGTAGCTGAGCCAAAGGCCTCTAATAAGCTGTGTGGACAAGAAGTATCTCCCGTTGCCAAGTCAAATCTCTGGCTATGCATATTTACTGGAGTAGTGAACAACACTTCAAATGCATAAGAACCTTATGACATGCTAATGATTGTCAAACTCTCAGGCGTTACCAGGAAAACTGAGATATGGCTTTCGAAACATGCATGACAATATAAGTTAATGGTCTTAATTTTTTTGTCCATGGTATATACAGGATAATGAACAGGAAGTAAAGAACTCAACTGTCCATTAATTCCTGATAATGAACACCTCAGAGAGCATTATTCCTTACATTTTCATTTTTCATTCAATAAAACCCTGTTTTTACACTATGTTTTGCATTTTTCAGCAATAAGATAAGAGATTCCTTTATTAGTCCCACAATGGGGACGTTTTCAGTGGAAGTGAATGACTTTACATTCTGCATTTGCCTCTATACATGTATATTGAAATATAACAGTAATAATTGTTATTGGCAGAGTCCACCACTCCTGCCACATTGCCAATTTTTGTTGGAGGGACTCATCAGAAATGGTGCATGCTGGCACTTAACTGTTTGTAATGTTATCTCAGTTTCATCGGCCTCACAGTTTACTGTTCACTCTCCAAACCTTGTACTAGAGTTGGAATTAGTTCATGCCAATGCAATCCTTTCCTGCTGTTGATGGTTTTTATTGTGAAGCAATGTATTTGTTACCAAAGTGAACGCTGCCCATGATCGTTCACCAAAAAAAACTTAAGTTTTTTCTATTTTTGGACAGCGATCAATTTCAGCTATTGCAGAGAAAAAAGGAGCCAGAGCTTTAAACATACACCAGTTGTTCTCATAATGTATTTCTGACAAAATACCTGGCAAAGGAATGTTTGCTATGAATGTTTGCTAAACCAAACTGTTATCACGATGCCCACAAGTGTTGCCAAATCAATCACAAAGGCAAGGGTCATGAACTTGTAAGCATCTATTCTCACCCTCCCAACTGGATAGTGTGTCCACTCAGATCCTCTTGCATCAATCCATCACGTTCTGCTCATTCCGGGAGTGATTTTGTGATGAAGCGTGGAAATGTACTGCTTTGGCATTGACCCTTGGCCTTGACCTCTACATTTCTTCAGTTACTGATTTCTTATGTTTCCTAGTACACCTTTCAACGACCCAGAAGGAAGGGGTATGAACTTTTTTCTTTCAATCAAATATAGATTTATGGGTAAAGAAATACAGCTAGCTGGTCTATTGCAGTTTGTGAGGCTTCGAGTTTATGTTTGACCATTCCTATCTAAAACTCTTGTAACTGCACTGAATTAAAACCTAACAGTGCCTAGTTTAAATGTTTTTTCTCAAACTACATGCAGCAACAACTCTACATGACAGTTTTTTGGGATGGGGTCGCTGCAGGGATGATTCCCTGAAGCTGGCTCCATGTTGTCAGTGTTGGGATAAGTGAGGATGTCCCAGCTGAACACTAATGAATAGCACCGTGTTGGATTATAGGACTCCTGGGGCTGATTTAGCCCGAATCCCTGCGATGAGGGAATTTTTTCATCTGCTGCATTAACACCAATACAACTGTTTTTTAACAGTGGATGTGATTACTGTTGTCCCATTAAATGAAACGCTGTGTTCCTCCAGGGACAGAGAGCCTGTGTTCAATCCAACAGAGTAAAAGTGTCTGTACAGTTCAGTGGGTTTATTCATCCAAGAAGGGTTTAGGTTTGAAGGCAGATAAACGACACTGTGTGAGTTCTCCAGAAAAATGACAGCATTTTTTATCAGTTGTTCAATCAGCTTTAAACAAACTATGTTTTCAGCTCATTCAGTATCAAAGCATGAGGAAAGAAGCATTTGTACAGCGCAGCAAAAACTATGCTTGTGGAGGCTGGGTGGATGAATGAGTGTACAAAGTACTTGATTTTGACACAAAATATAACAACCTCTACCATTAAGTTTTCTCCTCGATGGCTTTTTTTCATGTCCTAGACCCAAATGAGGCTACAAGTAATTTTTAAAGGAAGCCAGTGGCGTAAAGCCAGAAAATGATGTCCGACATTTGTCACTGTGTGTCGGGCATGAGGTGCTACAAATCAATGCTGAGCTGGCCTCAATTGTTTACAATCCAAAATGACACGGTGACACGTTGACCAATCATATGTCAGTGTTTTGCGACTTCCGTATCCCATCTCCCCACAATTTGCTGTATTAACAATAGAAGAAAGACCCTTTTTTTCTTACTGCGACATCAGCAAAAAAATTGTAGTTTGATGATCCATGTTTGCTGACTATACTTCATGACATCATGACATCAACAAACACTAAGCAGTACTTCACCGGTGACTTGGCGACAATGTAGCCGACCACATTTGTCCGTTCTGGTCGGTAATGTGAACGCACAGTTAAGCACAGTAGTGCTTTGAACTAAAACCTAATGTTAAGATACAAATATGCCCAAAACGTTAACATGCTGATGGTTAGCAGGGGTGCTTTCCATGTTCATCATCTTAGTCATTAATTTTGCAGGTATTTGGTCATAAAACAAAGTAGCTGACACATAAAAACTTTGACTTGATGATGGTGCTAAATTAAAAAGTTCAACCTCACAGTGGTGCAAAAGGACGTCAGGGGATGACCAAAGTCATTAGCATACATCTCGTGGGAGCCATGAATGAACCAAAATCCAACTCCACAATTGAACCCTTGGCCCTTATCTCTGGCAATACAGACACCTATTTAGGTCTCCTTAGAATAAAAAAAATGCAAATGCAATGCAATTCCTGCTCTTTCAGCAGCTCTCAGTTTTAAAAGACCAGTGTCTTGGATTTAATGGCATCTAGTCGTGAGGTTTCAGATTGCAACCAACTCGCCACACTCTCTTTATAGCCAGTGTTTGGTTTGTCCATTCATGGCTATTGTAAAAACATGGCGGTGCAACATGGCAGCCACCTTCTACAGAGGACCTATGCCCTCTCTAGAAATAAACAGTTCATTCCAAAATAACAAAAACACTGTGGCTATTATATTTGATTAAATCTTACACACTGGACTTTTAAGTATATCAATAATCCCCTGTCAGCACATACAGTAATGAATAGCATTCCTACAGTGAACTACAATCTAAGTTAACTACTGTTAAATATCTTTTGGAAACGGAAAAGGACTCAAGATGACAACTGCCATCACTGATCACTGATGAGCACACAACATCCATGTCACATAAAACGTGACACCTGCTGACCTCAGTGTCACAGACGCACACACACACACACTCATCTACACGCATGCGTATAGGCACATACCTCAAGGGGCCAGACTATAACTTATATAGCATTCAGCTGTGTTGAGTGTCAGCTGGTTAAATTAGTACGCTTGACTTCTCTATCGTTCACTCTCTCCGTTGCCTTATCTTCACACTGTCAGCCTCTGTCTGATCTGCTGCAGGTTATATTAGAAACTATGCACAGGACAGTTAACAGGGTGGCTACACACAGACAAAGCAGAGAAGAGAGGATCCATAACTTATTGTCTGGATATAGAACATTTAAACTTAAATCCTGATAGGACACTGCGCACAGCCATTATTTACCCATCTAATTAAATGCCCATTTAATTGCTGGAACAATATCGGCCATTTAATTACCCATTTAATTAAATCTCAAACATTTAATCACATATGGAGAAAATTAAGATTTTTGTTTTGTGGATAAGGAATTAGAATAGCAAGTTCTCTCCCGATTTACATCCAATAAGAAACATATAGAATATGTTATTATATATTGGATTTTTTTTCTGGTGTAGCTTTAAAATTACAAATTTGTCTACATACTGTATGCATGTACCCAGGCATTTTGGGAAGCTCTATGGCCCGTTTATGCCCTGCTACTCATGCCGCAGCATGGGAGACATCTCCTATTCATCTCTTCTGTTCGGCTGAATGAACGAAGCCTCACAGTGAAGTCCAACAGCCCAGGTTATGACTTAATGAGATTAGACTCCATATTAAACGGAGGATATTGTTTCTGAGTGCTAAACAAACCTTGCATTGTTCCACAGGGACACGACAGCATTAAAGCCGCAATATAAAACCTTATCAGACAAGTCTATCACTGGGATCTGAGTGTGTGTGTGTGTGTGTGTGTGTGTGTGTGTGTGTGTAAAACAGAGTGTGTGGAGTGTCTTGCACTCCAGTTGTTATGGTGGGGACAAGGGAGTCAGTTTTGAGGTGACCGTGAGAATTTGGGGCCCCGTGTTGGAGGTGGTAATACAGTTGAACAGCTGTGGGTTAAAAACCCACACATGTACGCACACACACACACACACATAGACACATATGCCCAGACTCGTACAGTGTCAGGTAACACCCCACTATGTCCAGCCAGATGGGGTATCACAAATTCCATTGGAGCCCTTTGGCTCCACAAAAGCCTTATAAAACCAAACAGTTCTGTTATTTAAAACTGCTCCGCTTGAACCAAAAACACACTGCTGACAACTGAAAAGTGACCACTTCTCAGATTCTGCTGGGTCTCTGCATGACAAAAGGTTTCATATATTACAGGGTATTAGACTGGAGTTATGTTTCTTTAACAGTTTTCAGAGGTAAAGCCAGGGACAGCTACAGATGTAGCGACTAGCGACATTTAGACCAATTTCTGATCCTTTGTTTATTGTAACCAATTACACTCCAGTGCGCCAAACTCATAGGGCGCTGAAGTCAAATGAATTCCCAGCAATTGAAATGAATACCCACACTGACAGCATGAGTCAGCGAGTGATGCAAGCGCAGCTGCTTTGGGTCAAAAAAAGAAAAAAAAAAAAGACTTTCTGCCTCTTTCAGCTTCAGTTTGGAAATGTAACATGCCTAAAGTGCTTCATTTGAACTTCAGTATTTTGTCCATGCTGAGAATGAAAGGAGGCCATGCAGATGCTGCCCAAACCTTCCCACCACAAAAAGTTTCCCCTCATGGATACAAAATAGGGCAATATGCATACATAACAGGAAAGCTGTTTTCTGTCAACTTGTTTCAGTATTCAGAATATAAACACTGATCGTCAGGCTTTGGATCTGTGTGTGTATAACTGCAAGTTATTTCTGGTTCATCGGTTCCTGATCATGTTTTGCTTGATGACTGAGGGTCAGAAGGCTAGCTCATTAGCTAATATTTTCAGAGTTCATACTTCATATTTTGACCAGGCAGGCAGAAATCATGGTCATGGACAAGGTAACATATTAAAGCTGTATTCATGTTACTTTTAGTTACATTCACCGACTCCCTTCCTCACTAACTGACATATCATCTGGTGTTTGCCGTGTTTCCCCCAAAGTTACGGCAAATAGAGGGGGTAAAGGGGATATGACAGTATTTATGTTGCCTGGAATAAAATTGCAGGCTTTAGACATTTTTAATGCAGAAATATTATGAGAGTATCAAGAGAGATCTTGTTTTTTTTCTGTGGGCTTCACTTCAGTGTTGTTAAGCAAGTAAAACTGTATTTCTCCCTCAGTGGTTCTCGCTGCTACACCCGCATTTTATTTACTTTGAGCTGTCCAGCTACAAACTGATCAAGCCGGGCTTGGGTTAAAACTAGGTGTTAAAGGGATGGATGAACATGTTTCTTCCACATTTTACCCTGGAGCGGAGATATTTTTGATGAGCTGTGAGTGGCAGAGACCCTGCAGGGGACTGACCTCAAATCTTTGCTCCAGGCTAAAAACCGAACCAGGCAGGCAGGACATGTCTTATCAAGAAGCTATGAATAAATGACCTGCATAGATCCGACACATATGCTCACACACATGCAGGGATTCAGACATGGACAGACACAGATCCATATCTCTGTCAAATGAGGTGAAAATGCAAGTATCAAAGAAGATAATTTAAACCATGATACATGTGTAAACAGTTAGAGTGTGTGATGTGAGCTGACATTTAGGACACACACATACAAAAGGAGAACGCACGGGAGACTAAAGGAAGCCAGCCAGTTGGCGGACGTATGTGTGTGTCTCTATGTGTGCGTGTTTAATGTTACAACCCAAATGCTCACCACCCCCCAAGTGTGTTTTCTGTGCATGCAGGCAGCGAGTTCTGGTTTATCCACTGAGCATGTATGATTGCACATGTCCACCTCAGTTGTGAGGGAACTGTGAGTGTGTGTGTGTGTGTGTGTCTCACTAATCTGCCTGCCTAGTTAGAGCAGCGAGATGCACCATTTCCATCTGCTCGGCACAAATTGAGAAAATACTGCACACTGTGTACAGTACGTGTCTATGTGCACTGTATGTGGACATGTATTGCTCATGCTGTGGGGACATAAAATCATTCCCATAATGTAAATGATAAAATTTCATGTGTAATATAAAATCATCAAACTTTAGGGTGAAGGTAGTGGCAAGTAGGGGCTGTGATTAGGGGTAGAATAAATGGAAGTCAATTACTATGTTAATATGCACAAAATACTCCAGTTTTGCCCTTATTATATTATATATACTAAGCAGTTTAAATGGCAAATGAAAACGACTATTGCACTAATATTTCTGTTTACATGCAGCCATGCACTCCATGAGCTCTCCATCAGTAGAGGAATGTACAAATACAGCCCCCCCCCCCCCTTTTATTCATTTAACTGCCTTTTTCAAAAGGTCTGTGTTGCGATATTTACAGTCTCTACAGTCAGCTACATTAAATTTATTGAAATGTAATTTAAATGTGAGATTCTGGTACATGCCCAGAATATAAGAGAAGGCTCTCAACATTGCTGATTCCTGTTCAATATCAATGCAGGATCTATACTCACAATTAAGTAGACAAAATACAGCTGACGTCAAGAAATGTAACAGCCACATTAGTCATGGTTCACTATAATCCAGTACAAAAATGACAGTTAGCAACAACATAAACCACAATGCTCTGAACGGACACATTATAACCACATTGCTAACAAGCATTTTGGAAGCCAAGACGGCAAACTTAAAAAAACTGAGTAGTTTTGTTTAGTTTACTTATGAGTTCCAGCACCAGAAGGCATCATGGGAAATGTGGGCCATCTCTTCAGCACTTGTAGCAGAGTGTGTGTAACAGCTAACGATACAGAGCTAAGTTGCTAACTAGCTTATTAAATACACTGCTGGGAAGTAGGGCTACACTATGTGGTAAAAAAAAAAAAAGTCAGATTGCAATTATTTTGAATGAAACTGCATTTTGTGATACCTTCAGTAGGAATGATCTTTTTTGCATCACAGTCTTCATTTTCACAGAAAGAATATTTAAATTATGATGATGTGACAAATGATGTGACAAATTTTCTTACGTCTGGAAAACAAGATTTACAGGCCAGAGCACCTCTGCAGCACTACAGTACTTCATTATACTTGAACATGACATGAACACACACGTTCTATGATTTCGCACTTGGCCATATTGCAGTTGCAATAATTTTGTGATTAACTGAGAAGCCTTGCTGGAAAGCTAATAAAAAGAGACCCCATCATTTTCCCTTTTCCCTTTTATAACTTGGCTGTAACCCCTGACTGTTTGCAGTGTTAGCAAGATAGCTAGTCAGCTATACTTTGTCAGCTCAGTCTGCAACATAGCAGATGGAAAGGTAAGTAGAAAGCCGTGTTTTGATCACTGTTTGTGTCGTTAAAGTTGCATTACGCTAAGAATACAAACACCTGAAACATTGTTTCAAACTAAAAACCCTGGCATTTCAGTGGCCAGAACCCCTTTGTTTCTTAACAAATGTTTTATTTTAAAACATTTACAGGAACCTGCAACTCCACACATTACGTTCAACCCGGGAGCAGCTGTGATGTCTGGTGGTTAAAGTCTGTATTATCATTCTGGTCCGATTTTTGGTTTAATATCAAACAGTTTGAAAATTATTTGGCCCAACTCTAATTTACGCATATCCAAAACCTGTTAATATCAAAGTCTTTCATAATGCTTAAAAGTAAGTGTGTTTGTCCTTCCTACCACAAAGGTGGGCTTTTCTTTTGTTCATGCATCTCTACCCAAGCCTTGCAAACTAATGGCTAGTTGGTTTATTGACAGCACAGAGCTGACAGGCAAGAGGCTGTGTGTTGCAAACTGCAGTTAAAAATCCCAACTGAGATGTATCTTCTGAATGTACTCTATATCTGAAGAATGCTCCTAAAACCCAAATGACATCTGCATATTCCACGTGTCTTAATCGGAAAGTACTACACTCAGAATAAGGCCTTATTGAGAATATCCAAACGGAATATGTTGTTTACGTGATTCACATGATGTTTTTGTAAACGTACTCACAGTAATGTTCTCTGAAGTGATGGAGACACAAGTGCATGTGTGCGATTAGTAATCCTGCAACATTTCAGTGGAGCGGGGCTGCAAACTACTATAGTAGCTTCTGGCGGAAAAAAAGGACTCTTAAAGATTTTCTGGTATCTAATAGGATTGATCACTATTTAATGAGGAGAGCAGAGCCTGAAGTCTGCTGCTGTTTTAATCAGTAGAAGAAGAACATAAAAAAGGACACAAAGAACAAAGTAAAGCATAGAGACAACTGGCTTCATAAAGGGCTTGAATAAATTATTTTGACATGGGATTTTCTGTCTTAGCTTTGTTTAATATTAAACCACTGAAAATGCTGTTTACATACTGCAGATTATACATATTAATTCATCCATTTAGAAGTACAACTTTAAAAATCACTGAATCACTGAACTTATCAACAAGTGTTGAGTCTGTGATGATACACTTTCATTGAAGAATCTGCTCGACATGTTTTCCATCAGCATTCAGCCTGAATCAGTGGAGTTTCCATGACAACAGTTCACAGCGTCATGACAACGGAAGAGCCCCCGATGGCGCGTCGAACACCCTGACTTCCTGTTGGCTTCCTGCTCCGACTCTCTCTATCGCCATGGATACAAAACCATCCCCTTGCCTCTCTATCTTTCAGTGCGGGGTCACGCCCCCAATTCCTCACTTGTCTGGCAGACAGCAGGCACACAAACACATTCAGAGAATCATCAATGCACTCACAGACCTGCAAACATAACCCTTACATAAATAAAAGCGTGCGTGTATATTTATACACTCGCATATGGGCATTAGAGCAATGTTTTACAGTGCATATATATATGTGCATCTGCCAGTGGGGGACTACTTTAAGCGCCCACCCAAAGATTTCTATTGAAATGTGGCTTAGGGGGGTGGTTGGCTGGTGGGGGTGGGGGTTAATCAACTTTCAACCAACCAATTGGTCACAGCGACATCCCCCCAATGAACTCCCCCGATGAGAAAAGTAAGTTGTTCCTGTGCTGAGATCCAGTTAACTTCCACTCCGCTCATCTCTGAATTCCACGCTTGACAAGGCGATAGACAAGCCTTCCATTAACTTTCATCAAACCGATTGGTTTTGGTTTCCACTTAACTTCATCGCTGCCTAAAATAACAAACATTTCTGCAGCTCATCAGATGAAAGCCCTGCGACGAAATGTCGACTTTTTCTGGAGAGAAAGAAAATGCCTTACTGTGAGAAATTACTTTGAGTTTCAGCTGTGATTCCTGTCTTTGTTTCTCTCTTTGAACTCTCAGCAATTCTCTAAACAATGAAAGGGAATATTTGTCAGCACTTCAAGAAGAGCAACTTCTGGGTCTAACTTTGCATCTCCCTGTCTATCTATCAGTCATACCATTTTTCACAGCGGGTTCTGACATTTGAAAGAAAAAGAGACTATTTAATTTGAGAAGCTCAGTAAACTTCAAAAACTTATCATTTTCTCTCTGACTGGCTCACTGAGTGTAATGTAACCTTGTAATCTCAGATAAAGTCACATACGGGAGTTCCAACAGGAAAGATCCCACCTCCAGTCTCAACTAATAAAGATACCATAAATGTGCCCTCTTTGTCTCGTGTAATTGTAGTTGTCAGAGTAGATACTATTTGTAAATCAACCTGAAAGACACCATGAATCAAAGCTTGAGAGTAAAAACAAAACTGTGTACATCCAGACAAAGTTGGACTCAAGAAGAACCCATGTAGTCAGAGACGGTTCAATCACAGTTCACTCGGGTCACATCTCAGGGGAAGCTGGTGTAATGAAGTCTTTCAAACTTAAACAGACTGACTGTATCCTTGCCTTGCCTTGCCTAACACATAGTTCTATAATAGCTGAGTTACAACAAATTTTCAAGAGAATCTGAAGCGAACTTTTTAAATATCACAAAGAGTTGAGAGAAGAAGAAGAAAAAGAGACTAACCCTGTCGCTTTGGCCATCTATGAGAGAAAAATGTCTTCAGGATTTTTTTTTTCTATTGAGAAAGTTGTAATTACTCTTTCATGTCAGCTGTATTCATGTCACTATAAATAGATTCTTCTTTTTCTCTTATTTTTCTCTCTCTTATGTCAGAACTTGTTCAAAAAAGGTGTCTCCGTCTTGAAGGGCATTAACTCTTTCAAAAAAGGGAAAAACCACCTCATGTGAGAGCTAAAACTTTTTCTGCAAAATTTAGATTTTTTTTTTTTAATTCTGATGCTTCCATCAACCTTTACTAATCTGATACATCAAAATAGGCATGAAATATGTTGATAGAAACACAGATAATGTGAAGTTATCTTGTAATGAGGCGCTACTGCCAGGAAGTTTTACTGGTTCCATTCCCTCTGGATCAGGTAACACGCCAACGCTCACAGGTTCAAGGTTCATTTCCACTGCTAAAATGCAACCATTGTACTATTACATGTTTCGGATAAAGACATTCTCAAAGACATTCATTCATTATCTCATTTTGAATCCTGTCCCTGTAAAGACTTTATCAACTGTTTGTGTTGCTCTATGTTTTAGACACCAAAGCAGCACCTGGTCAGATGGTCACAGTTTTCATTTACTGTGTAGACAGTTGCTTCTGTTGCACAATTAATGATATTACACAGGAAACAGATACATGCTGTCTGGTGCTTGCAGACAACAGTGGATTAAGAAACAACTGGAATAGTAAGAACAATTCCTTTTGTCATATTCTGAACATCATGAACAGTTGATGATCAGAAAATACTGGACCTCAAATCAAAAGGAGCTATGATGCATATTAATTCAATAACTAATCACTGAGAACCCTTTACTGAACTGGAAAAAAAAATCAGTATTTTGACTTAAAATTTAAACTGGCTATGAGATGGAGTTATTTCATCACTGGAGTCATATGCAGGTAAGATGATCACTGGCAGTGTATTTTTGCATCAGTGTGGGCCAAAGAAAGTACTTTTCATCATTTTTCTGCAGACTGAAATGAATTACAGACCGTCTGTAACATTATTTTCTGTCTCATACGTGGCTGATAAAGTGAACAGAAATTA
>JAJHUR010104426.1:0-23724 GCA_027495735.1 Lutjanus campechanus | reverse complement strand
GAGTTCTCAAACCAACACTGCAGCATAATCCACACTGTTGGACCTCTTGTTCATTATGTTCCTAACACTCACAGTTATTCCATATCATGAATGCACTACTCCATCGCCTCCTCATAACTCGGATGCACCATCAGAATTTGTTGATTCAACAGTGGGGAAGTGGATTATGTTGCAGCAGCTGTTTGAGAAGTTTCTATTAATGTTTTGATGCTTTTACTTTGACACATGGCTCTGTGTCAACCCTGCTGTTCTCCACAAAACAGCAAGCTGCAAACCTTTCAAAGACAAATTGCAAGTCTACAGGCAGGGTGAGTATTTTGATACTAAAATGCTGCATTTGGAGTCAAGCGGTCAAATCAGGTCAAAGCGAGAAGGAAAAGAAGGAAGAAGGAACAGTTAAGTTTTCCTCAATGTCCTAGTCAAACCAGGAACCACTGAACACAAGTCTGTGCAAATAACCCTTTGTATCTTAGAACAGTGAAGATGATTAATTCCCTAATTTAATATTTTACTAGCATTATGTCTACATTTGTGTCTGCTCTGTTGAATTTTGGCTTGTGTAATACAACAGAGCTTTCCACCACTGGACATTCCACTTTGAGACTCCTCTACTCTTTTACCAATCACTGCTGACGACAGTAACTACCAAAGAAGAAACTTTTGAGTGGCGTGAGTGTTTCACTGAGCTGAGTTTCCTGTCCAGGCTGCTCAGCATCAAAGAGATTCAGCTGTCCTTGTGGCACAGACCTGCTTTAAAATAACTGTGACCGTACGCTGCCACAGGAAGAGCAGACTGCTGCTAAGTGGATTAAAGAATAAGAGCACTTATGAATAAAATGCTTTAGTTGGAGAGACCAGACGAAAAAGCAGTCAGGGGGGAAGAGACAGAGGGAAGGAAGACAAAATGTCACAGTAGAAAGCAGGCAATCAATTATTCAATGTAACATCTGTGTTTTTAGCAATGCCAACACTGTGGTGACTGTAACAGTGCAGCATACTGAGAAAATGAGATTCATGATGGTATTTAAAGAAGGACATAGTACTCAAATCCACAAAATCACTATCACTAAGCATTTTGCTCCATTTGAGGGTTTAACAATCTGTCAGGAAAATTACATATTTCTCTAATATTTTATAATGAAACGTTTCTCTACAATATCATCATAATCTCCCAAATTTGTATGCCAAAAAACGGAAATCTGATTATATTTTTTTCCGCTAAAAGCCAGACAGTTAAGAAGGCTTTGGAAAATCTTTCTAACAAGATTTATTTCCCTCAGTGAAGATTTTTATTTGACTGGTTTACAGAGCTTGACTCCATCCGGCTGTGTGTACGTGTGTGTGTGAGCATATGTGTGTTTGCAAGTTAGCGTGCACATAATCTCATCTTAAGCATGGAGTTAAAGCTAGAAGGAGGGAGAGACAATTATAACTCATGTATCACATAGTCATAAAAAAGAGGAGCTGAGAATAGAGAGAATGAAAATAAACAGTGGTTCATATACTAACACTTTGGCTTCATTCTGACCCTCAAACACACTCAACACAGTCCATGCCACAGTGATATACAGAATGATGTTGGTGCAAATGTCTCTATTTAAGTTAAGAGATCAGTCTACAGTGTCAGGATTATTTCAGAATGTCCAAAAACATGCCTGTAATGCAGTGTGTGATAATTAGCAAGACCCTAATGTTTGGTATGTGACTCATATATAAAGTTAATTGAAATAATAACATCCGATTGGCACTGCAGCCTCCCCTATTATATCATAACCTCAATTAAAGGGCCAGTGTGTAGGATTTAGTGGTATCTAGCGGTGACGTGATAAATTGCAACCAACTGAACACTCCTCACTTCACCCATCTACCTTTCAAGAATGTAGGAGAACCAAGACAGACTGAAACTCACAAAAGGCCCTATCTTAAGCCAGTGGTTGGTTTGTCCATTCTGCATGTAGAAACATGGCAGTTCAACATCGCAGACTTTGCGGAAGAGGACCCAAGCCCTCTGTAGATATAAAGGGGCTTATTCATTCTAAGGCAGGGGTTTTCAAAGTCTGAGACTATGGTCTTCCCCTAAGACAAAGCTTGGAAAAGGGTGCCTCATTAGACCCCATGCACATGTGCTGGCTTGGCCAACTCGGTTTGACTTGGTACATCAGCCCAGCACGGCAGGGGTTTGCATCCGCTTTAGAACACAGCAACTCACTTGAAGACAAATCTTTTAACTGAGAATGAGCTTAGCTCGAGTTGGGCAGCTGCAAATCAGCAAATAAATACTTCATTTCCTATAAATTCTTCACAATAATCGTCCTCCATTATTTTGTTATGTATAATGAATCCACAAAATTTTCATCAGCAGTAACTTAACACAACTATCAGCTGAAAGCGAACATGAAGTGGTAAAATAAAGCAGATACTGGAGAGTGCAAACAGGGATGCAGGAAGGAAACTAAACTTCTAAGCACAGAGATTCAGTTAGAAGCAACATAAGTACTGAGAGCTGAACACACAGAGACTTCTATCTGTTCTCTCACAAACATAAGTCTTAGTTTTGCTCAATTCCTGGATGCCTATGAAATCATAACTATGTTATTTGGTCCCATAGACATTCAGCACTTGAGCCAAGACAGCCTAATATCGCTGTTTGACATATCTTCGGATGAGACCAAATGCATAGAAAGTTTTGTCCAAAGGCAATTACTAGTTTCTGACTCCAGCAAAGTGGGAAAAACATCAAAATTCCTCCAAACTACTGTATCTCTGAACTATCGTTTTAACCAAGTCACCCACATTTAGACTATTCAATGTGATCTCCTCTTGATAACCAATGTAATAACTAAAGTAATATTTTTCAATTCCATTTACTGAGCTTTCCCTGAAGCCCCCCTTGGAGCCCCACTGGGTAGGCATGCCTCACCCCTAGAAAACATATGTTTTGAAAACATAGTGAGTCTGTTTTCCATGTGATTATACACTAAGGAAAACATACTTATGAATATTATTCAAGTATCTTTTTACATTCATGTTTATTAGCTTACAATCTTGTTTTTTCTCCATCTTTCAGATTAGAGATCAATGAGAAACCATCAGCAAGCATGTGTCCTCTACAGTGTGCATGACAGACCCACTCATAAAAAGTCCACAGGGTACCTTTAAATATAGTGTCTTTGTCAATGTCCTAATAAAATGAACTGTTTTTTCTATTTTATGTGTAAGTTACATTCATTCAGCATTCTGGTGTATAATATGAAGTTAATTAGTTAACTTGGGTTTGGGAGCAGGGTCATGCCTCAACCACATCTCTAATCACCTGACAAGCCTACTTATACCTGGCTAACCCATACAGCCACGTTTGTCTCAGATCTCTCAACCCGCCCACCCTTTCCCCTCTTCTTCATCATCTCCACATCTCCTCTCGTTCCTTCCAATTCCATCTAGTGCATATCTCTCACATGTCTCATTCTAGGGGCTCATAATCGGCTCGGGCGGAAAACACCGAGATGGAACCCCCACACTGAGTCTCCCCCTGCCCAGCATTCAGCATACCCTCTGGACCAACCTGGCTGACGACATCCTCCACCGATCTTCACTCCTCCCCTCTACATTAATATGTTATCCACATCTTATCTCTCCGAATGTTCATTAAATTCTTTAACTATATATTGTTGTGGCGTGATCCTTGCTAGTGAAATAGTATTTATCCCAGTGAGTTCCACACTGTGAGGTTCAAGTTGTTATACAAATTTTAAATCACCAATGGCATCAGATTGGTATTCAGTATCAGCTGATATCCTCAGTTTAGGTATCGGAAGACAGTCACCTCTGCAAATTGCAGTTATTACAGATGTGCTAAACTGTTCTACAATCAGACTGAACTTTAGGACTGACTGCAGGCAAGTTAAGCAGTAAGTCAGTTTGTTTGTAAGTTTAAAGGTAAGCATAATTTACTGCAACTCCTTTAAGACGGATCATCCCTACTATAATTTACTGTGTATTTTAGTATCTGTCATCACTGCTCTCTTCATATTATTTATGGATTACACATTCAGTATGCTATGTGTGCCAGAATGTGTGTGCCAGTATTTTGTAGGCAATTACTATGACACCATCAGGCATCTTATTATGCCACCGGATACAACCCCTCTGGTTCGAATGCTCTGAGTGCACTGGGTGGCCAGATGGTATCTCACAAGGAGAACATATGATCACTGAACTCACATTAACCAAAACACATTAACTATGACATAGTGGATGGTGGTATGTTGGCCAGAGTTTTTTACAGGCAGTATATAGGGGATCTGTGCTATTTACTGCAGTTTATGGTGGGAGCTTAGTTTCATTTGTTTTAGTTTCTATTGAGCTCTTGAATGATCAATAGTATGCAGGCTGTAGTTATGTCATTCCATCGAACCAATCACTGTTTCCAATTCAAACACTGTGGCTAAACAACTAATTTCAAATATATCTAAAGAGGAATACTGACTGTAGGGAGAAAACACACAATTTACTTGCCATGTGAGTTCCAGGGGTGCCATAGTACTGCTCCAAATCTTCTCAAAATATAAGCGTGATTCATCGAGTAAGAGAACTGAAATTCAGTCTGTTGGGAGTGATTATGGGTAGAAGGAGTCACATGCTGTTCTGCATGTTTCAAAGCTGAGCAGGGCAAAATGAGGTCTAAAGAGAGAAGAGCTATGAGAGAAGAAGGGACGAACACAGATACAACCATCATGCTGAGCTGAATCAGATTAGTTTTAAATCTCTAACCAGGAGGCTCATAGCATACTGAACCTCAAAGCTACACGGGTTTCCAACACTTGTATCTACATATATTCAATGTCAAAATATTGCATCAAAACAGGAATATATAATAAAATCCCTCTCCTGCTGTACTGCACATATGGAACCACAGACAGAAGGTGTGATAACCACAGTGAAGTCAGATGTATAGAAGCAACCATGCTGTTAAAAACCATATGGCACAGTGAAGGACTAGTTAGTCACTGGCAGAACTGCTTGGACAAACTAAGAGCACCCACAACATCACAGCCACTTATATGTGTATGTTTATATGGGAGTGGGAGCGAGAGGCCGAGCAAAAAATTGTGTTTGTGTGTGATTTTTGAGTGGTGTCCAGGCATATTGTGGGACAGATGGCTGGAGGATGCTCTAGTTCCTTTCCCTAAAGGAAACAATCTTTCTCTCTCTATGTATCTAAACAGCATCTTTAACACAAACATTTTAAAGGAAATGAACCAACTTGCAGCAGATGGTTGCATTCATGTAAACTTGCAGCCACAGCAAAGGGAATCAACAAGCTTAAATTTGTGGACATCAGCTAAAACTAACTGAACTGCTGCAACTTTATGGCGTAACCAAACTTTGACTGCAAAGGTATTTCTAAAAAGAACATAAGGTTGGGTCAGTGATCACTGATGCCATCATCTCTCGCTAATAGCTGACAGTCATTGATGACTTGGGGTGGGTATCGTTTAAAAAAAATTACAATACGAGTACCAATACCTGCACCCACTTGCCGTAACTGGCCGCAAGCAAAAGTATACAAATAATTTTAAAAAAATTCTGGGTACCAAGAGGATTGAACGCAGGTATCATCGGACTTGAGAAGTTTTTACCCTACTTTGTACTGTATGATCTTAAAGGTAATTAGTACTGATATCCAGCCCTATCAATGACTGAGCCCACTGCTGATACTGCTTTGTACTGGGTCATTTCAATCTATATCTTAAAAGGTACTGAGTACTGATACCCAGCCAGTGACTCAGCCCACTAGCGCCACAATATCATGATTTAAAAGCCTTTAGTATTTGAAGTAGTGTGTCCCCTCAGAGCTGCCATAAGGCAGGAGTTGTTGGCAAAGACCCGTTGTTGATGTGGGAGAGGAAATAAAAAGAAGCTGTTGTTGCTGGTCAGTGCACTAATGTTACAGCTCCATGTTCCGTTTAATATTTTCTTATTAATCTTGCCCAATTAGGCGACGCCAAGGTGCTCGGTTACATTGGTTGCAATGGTGTTTCCTCTCTGTATGCTGTTGTTATTTGCACTCTAGTTTTCTTAGCTTAAATTCCTTGATATAGCTGTCCAACTAACTTTGTTTCAAGATACAGAGGCTGAACACAAAAACGAAGACCTTTTTAAACCCAGCATGGGGATGTATGTTGGACGCTCGCCTGGCAGGGATATGAGAGCTACCTCCCTTCAGCTGAAGTAGTTGAAGGATGCCATCAGAGCAAGCGAGCAAGTTGACTTCTCTGCTATGAGACAGCCAACCCCCCTCCCCCAAAACAGTTGTAGACGATCTGAGATCACCTGATTCGAACTACCTCCAGTTAATTTAGGAACAGCTTTTCCATCTGATGACAGCAGGTGGAGGAAGGAGTCAAAGGCCCCTGGCATTTATGGGAAATATGATCTTCATTTTATGAAAGCAGAGCGGTAGCAATAACCCTGCTGTGATTAGAAATAACCAATCAAAAGCAAGGGGAGATTTGAGGAATGACTAGGCTCACTGCTTCATTCCATCTATCACCATTTGTCTATTGCTGTTATATTACATTTTAAAAAAAGTCTCATGGCCTCGTCTGAGGTAATCTGATCAGATAAAATCTCATCAAAAGGGAACATGCAGGTTTGTGTCCATGACATGAAAATGCTTGGAAGCCTCTGATCACCGCTTCCTGAATTGAATGACATGAGATTCATCTCCTGCTCTTTCCTAGAACAAACGGATGATAGAATAAAACAATTAGATAACCTTGTTAAGAATCAGTGTTGAACATTTTAGCATGTTATTCCATTTACCAAAGGTCAAATCAAAATGTCAACTACAGCTTTATTGAGGATGGGTGAATAAGGATAACCAGAGGTTCAGAGGGTTCAAGTGGGTCCTTACAAAATGTTCTAGTTTGGTTATCAACTGTGGTGAAAAAGGCTTTGTCAGTCTGTCTGAACAAACATTACATTGAAAAACTGGTCAAGCCATTGGTCGACATAACCACCAACTTACCAATAATAAACAACAAATGGTCAATATATCAGCCCTGGCGAATTATTGGTTAGGCTCTTCTCTGCTTCTATTGTATATCTCACATTTCATGTTAATTTTATGATAGCATGTGCTTGTACCTTTTTATCAAGACCATGAGGTGAGATCCAAACTGACATAGAAATGATGATATGGTTCAAAGCTTGTTAATTAACACACCTAAACTCCATTCAACTTTTTTACCTCAAACTTCAGGTCACAAATGTCACTGGTCTAATTTTAGCGAAATCTGAAGCAATGATACATGTTTGCACCATTTTGTGGTCAAACATTACATTGACCTCATTAACTGAAAAGAACTGCTCTGTTGCAAAACTATTTTGATGAGACCTTAAGCAATTCTTCATCTTGTTACTGACTGTAAAAATAACATGTTTATGTCTCCTGTTTTTAACTATTTAGAAATTAGTACACAGATTGAATGTATAGAAATACTTCCATACTCGTTATTGAAATCAGCAACAAGTCCCACTCTCAGATTTAATTACCAAAGAAGATAAGTTCTTTGGTAATGAAGTTGGTAATAAGTTAACAAACCACTACATACAACACCACCACAGTTAATGCATTTACTCATTACACGTAGATCCATAGTACTAACATCGCGAAAAGTAGCCAACATGGATTGTAAAAAAACAAAACAAAAAAAACAAAAACAATCCATTTTAAACTTCATACTTCTACTCCAGAACATTTCAGAGGTTAACACTGTACTTTTCACTTATAGTTACTTGTTAGTTTTTACATTGAAGTTAAGGCTACTCATTTACAGCAAGTTGAAAGTCAGCAATTCGCCAGATCTACATGGTCTGAACTGCTTCGATAGCATCCAATCAAATTGCAGGAGAGAACCATGAAGAATTAACTTTACATTACTGAGCTCCAGTTAGAAAAAATTATATCAAAGATCATTTTGTTTGCACACAAAAAGTATGTGGTGGTCAACACTAAAGGAACTGCAGTTTACAAAATGTGCGAGTTGAAAATTTTAGACATAGATGCAACAACTTCCAACTTCGTTCAAAATTGAAGTTGGCATTGGCATTACATTGGTGAGGAACTCATTATGACTTGGTTAGGATTCGAAACTCAATGTTTATTACTTGGGACTTGAGTACCAAGAATTTAGACTTACTTGGAACTTGCAAAACAATGAGTTGGTCCCACCTCTGCTCAGTGCATTGACAAACTAGAACATTAAAGTGGTCTCACGTGTATTTTTTAGTGATAAAACAGAATGTGATATTCTATAATAATATAACACTATGAAAGGAGCCATTCTGCATAATGAGCACTCCTACTTTTGACACCTAAAGTACATGTTGCTGACAATACTTCCACACTTTTACTTAAGTAACATTTTGAATTCAGGACTTTTACTTTTACAGTGAGAGCGGTTTTTAGACTCTGGTATTTCTGCTTTTACTGATGTATAAGATCTGAGTACTTCTTCCATCACTGTTGTAGGCTATAAAAAATCATATAGCACCCATTTAAGCTCAATAAAGCTATAAAATTCATGACTAAGTAACGGTTATTTTGGGAATATCTCATACTCTCAAACATATTATAAGTGTGAAATAAAAAAAAATATGTACTGATTTTGGATTCACACCCAATTTTCTAAAGGAAACACGCAGGAACCTTTAGACTGAGCACCTCTATCAAATCAAAGTTCATCACACACTGTGCAGCAGTCTGTGCACCGTCTTCAAATACTGTATAGCATTCGGGAGAGCCAACAGAAAACACAGAGCGCCGTCTCACTGATTGGACAATTTCATTCATACTTCAACATGTGTTTGGAAGAACGCCTCAACCTGTTCAAAGCATGACCAGAGAACCCCTGCACGGACTGCAGATGATTCACTTGAAACTAAATTTGAGTGAACGTGAATATTAAGCGGCGGGAACAAATTTGCACGCATGTTCTAACAAATCCTATCTACATATAACATTCATCTTTCTGCGCTGCCGACTGCAGATTTTGAAACACGGACAGAAGTGTGCAGGATGTTAAATACCGAGGGAATAAACCAGACGCAGCGCTCAATCTTTGACAGCGTTCAAAACGTCCACAGCATCACATGTCAGCAGCCACCACGGTCAATTAAATCAGGATCTTTCCCTCCTTTCCAATTTCTTACCTATTTGGCTGAAAATGAGCAGCTGGGAGATGAAAATTTCGGTCCTGGGAACTGCCGTCTCCATGGTCTCGGCAGGAAAATTAACCGTAAAGAGGCAGAGTGTGGGCTTATAAGGGACTGACGGACGGCGGGTCGGGTGCGTAAAGATGCGCTACCAGGTCATCTTTCTTCCTCTGCTGCCTCTGTGTGTCGGGGGCGGCAGGGCTAAACGCTCGGCTCGGCGTTGGCTCGGCTCGGCGTGGTTCGGCTGGGTTTGGTTGGGGGAGTGCTGGCTGGCTGGCTGGTTGGCTGATAAGGGACGCGCACTCACGTATATCGCAATAGGAGACGGGCTGTGTGTGCGCGCCGCCCACTGCCCTTAATGGAAATCACTGTATCACTCCTATAATATTCTTATGATATTACTACAGGGACACGGAGTGTGTGTGCTGCACGCAGCTGCGATTTAGAGGCTTTTATCTGCTCAGGCAGCAGTGTGGGATTCATTATATTCCTATAGCAGCTTTATAGTATGTGGTTACAGAGAACTTGTCATACTTGATGGTATAAAGCGACTATAAAGCAACATTGTTGACATATATAATGAAAACCAAGTGTATCTTGTCACTGTAATGGCAAGATAATATTTATATACCACACAGGAAATGATAATCGGTTTTACAATGAACGACGATAAAATTCCTGACAACTGCTATTACAGTTTTCAATTTCATAATCGTGAAAAGCAATTTGAAAAACGCCAGTAACTACTGTCCAATATCAACCAAAGTTAGCAACAGTGTCTCAGACCGACTGAATTTGTTTTGCATCAATGAAAAACACTAACATTGCAAAGGACAGAATACCATTCCAAATCATTAAGAGATTTTCAAAATAGAAGTTGGTGAAATGATTTCAGTGCATGTATCAGTAGTTTTTGAACATTTTTTAGCACATTTTAATAATATGACAATAGTGACCTTGATCATTTTGGCCAATATAATCATGATATGAAATTTTCATCTCCAATACCATACAGTATTATTACAGTATTTGGCAGATCCATTTGTCATTGTATATATACTCCTTTATGACAATTTTATCCTCTACCTGTATATCACTGTTAGAAGTGGGAAGTTTTGCACAGTATGTCCGTTCTGATTGTCATAAGAAGTGCTTGATAAGAAAAAAGGAAAACATATAACATATGGAGTCCCTAGAGGAGAGTAAGACAGCAATGAAATCATAGAAAAACAGAAAGCATCTTCAGGGTACTTTAAATGTCTCACTGTCACTGGTGGAAAGAGTACTCAAAATCTGTACTCAATTAGAAGCAGTGTTACTGAAATATTACTCAACTCCAAATAAAACTACTGGTGTTAAAAACACTAAGTAAAACTTCTTGAAAACAACTTAAGAGTATTAGTTACTTTTTTTTACCGTGTTAATGCATTATGGGTTTCTATTTCTCCAAATCTGTCAAATCAGTCTAACTTACTCCCAACTCCTGCTCTGTTCTGCTCAGTGGCCACCTCTCCAAACATGCTGCAGGGTTTTTGGTTTTTGTCCGCTGTATATAATGGTTTTCATTGGTACACTTCTGATTTCATAGCATTATTGGCTACATAAATGCAGATTAAAGTTTCAGATATGAATTCAAATTGTAGGCCTATTCAGTAGTGAACTACTACTACTAACCAGCCAATGCCTACTAACTGAAACTTTGCCTGTGAAAATATAAACTCAGGTTTGTTTCATCCGATTTCAAGGAGACTCTGACCTGGTGGAAGACATGTTGGTCATATAGGGACACCAGGAATAAAGAGAGATTATTTCATAAGTAGTTAAAAACACCTTGTAGCAGACTCAAGTAAGGGTAAAATTATAGAATTGAAAAAAAATACTTAAAAGTACAAGCACCCCCAAAAATTACTTAATTACAGCAATGTGAGTAGTTGTAATTTGTTACTTCCACCCCTGATTACTGTTGAGCACAAGTCTCAGAATATCATGGTACATTTTACTAAAGGTTTCATTTTACTTCTTCACAAAGCTTTAAAGAGACTTAGGGAGAAACCCCGCCAGTTTTTTTAGATTTAGATTTTGTATAGAGCGGTGAAAAGAACCAAGAATGTGGATCCAACCAGCAGGACTGTCCCACAGCGGAATCAGCGTGTGTGTATTTGCAGTGGCGGGGAGATTTGGCAATAGTTGGGACTACAAGATTCCCATGAAGCACACAATGGCATAGTACTGAGTGCGAGTCCTGTGAAAAAGAATTAGTGTAGCTCCACAAGCAACAGGCTTCAATGGTGCTATAACACACACTTGGTTGTGGGAGTTTATAAATGTTTGTGAGAGAGAGAGTGTGTGTGAGGCAGGCTTCAGTCACACAATAACATGCTGCTCTCATTACTCTGTGTGCATTAATTAGCATAAATTAAGAGAGATAATCCGCTTTAATTCAGGCGGGAGCCCTGTCTCACTTGTTGGACCAACATTTTTTCGGATGCTTGTTACAATATCCTCTCTGCCTCTGTGCTTCCGGTATATAAGCCTGTGTCTGTGTGTGCGTGTGTCTGTCTGTGCGCATGTTTCTGGGAAAAGAGGAGCGTGGCTTGTCGAATAACAACATGTTGACTGTAGAATCGGTCAGCGTGATTACTGACAAAAATAGAGGGAATAAAGCAAACGAATGCTACTGGAATAATGTCCTCTTATTGAGTCTTACGTAACAAACACACACAGTGATAAGAGCACACTTTCACACACAAAACACACACAGCTTTTCTGGAGCAGAAGCCGAATGCAACAACATCAGTGTAAAAAGACAGAAAACCAAAGCAGCATCACCTCAACAAAACACAGTGACAGGTGTAGAGACGCCAGCTGTGTGGAGAATGATCACAGTGAGCCGTCCCCTCCTGCAAAACATCCTGAGCTTTTTCACATCCTGTTGCTGTGGAAAGCTGATTCGGTTTTCACTGCACACAGGCAGCTATGGATTATGGATTATGTGTTTGCTCTCCCTTTCCTCTCTCTGGCTGTGTGTTCGCACCGTGAGTGGAGCAAGGTCAGCAACTCAACAGGAGTTCATTTAGATCATCCACTGTCAAGTATTTGGCTGTGCTGCTCTGTTTACCGTGCAAAAAGTCTTGGAGGCCACTGATCAGATTTTCATGAAGCTTTGGGAAAAGATGCACATCTTTGATGTTACACTGGTTGCTCTACGGGTGGCAAGGCAATTTATTTAATAGTTCCCATTATAAAGAGACTAAAGAAGATATTTTTATTTGAGTTTGTCAAAGGGTCATGTGAAGTTCAAGACTGCAATTGTAGGCATAAAGGAAGTGTCACATTTCAATCTTAATTGTAGAGGTAAAAAAAAAACACATGCAGGATATAGTTGTATCTAGCAGTGAAATAGCAGATTTCAAACAACTCACCTGCCAGGTGTGTAGATAACCTATGGTGGCTGCAAAACACAATAAGTGTGTATCTCTAGCCAGTATTTAGTTTGCCTGTTATGTGAAAACATGGTGCTGCAACAAAGCAGACTCTGTGGAGGAGGACCTGCAGGCTGTGCAGACAGAAATGGCGCATTCTAAGGAAACGAAAACTAACGAAACAACTTATTTACAGATGATTATAGACTGATGAAAACATTTATATGAATATTACAATAATATATGCAAAAGTTTTTAAGCACTAGCCCCAATGACCACCAGGCTGCTAACTTTGGGGGCCAAAGTACATTTTTCGTAGCCCAAACATAAACGTATGTAAAAACAATACCAAGGCAGTTTAATGCAACTTAACACAGCCTTCCTTCAATGTGACACTTTTCCTATGAATAGTGATGTGGTTTATCTGAAAGAAAGTTTTCCACTGAAAATGAGTTAGACTGCTTCCATTCACTCTTAAATCCACCTTAAGGATCACGTTAGGAGTTTGAGTAGGCTAAACCCATAATTTAGTATATATATAAATAAAGTAGCCAGCAATGAAGTATGTGGATAAAAATCTGTGCCCACCTACAAGTATTCCTACACGGAATACTTGGTGGCCACAGAGTAACTTTCTGTAGACATTCCATTTCTGTCAATAGATCCTCCTAAATGATACACATTTCATGTTTAGTTCCTTGGAGGAAGCATCCTCTACTTTAGTGTTTACTGTCAAATCATTTCTTTGTGTAAAAGTTCAACTGAAGACACCACACATCTTTATACAATCGGGCACTGAAAGTAACGGACAAAAAAAGCTTGTCTGGTGGCATCATTGTCACATACTGAAAAGAGACAATCTACTTAGCCTTGAGAGCTTTAGTCATCTTTGATTTGTGAAGTTAGTTTTCAAATGTATCAACAGTCTACCCCCAGAGCATCTTTCCAGACAAGACAATAACAGTGAGCATGGTAATGAATGGCAACTGTAAAATAACACATCATAGATCTAAATTCGGACGATCAGCTTTCTCCATGAAGGGTGTATGTTGTACTGCTGTGTGTATTGTGGTATAGCCTATGTATTTTATTCTAATTTCCATATCCGTACGGTGTTGCGGTTTTATAACACTTGAAGCCGTACATTTTAATTACTGTAGGCCTACATGTAAAAGCATAACAAGGAACAAAAATCAGCTACAAATAGCTATAAACTCTCTATGCAATGTATCAATTTCATTCATATCAATTCAAATAAAAATCAAACAAAACAGTTCAAAAAGAAATCATCAGTAGACATTACAAAAAGTGACGACATGTTTCCACTGAAATGTTCCTCTGTTAATTACTTCATCCACATCGCATTTTGATTATGTGCATGTTGTTTGGTGTGTGTGTGTGGTTGAACCCTGTTGCCATGACAGTGGATGTCGTTTCAGTTGACAGTGATATTGACTTCCAGCTGTGGCAACTGGAGGTCAGTTTTCTGGACACCACTAGGCTGACAAATACTGGTCGATGTGTGTGTGTGTGTGTGCGCGCGCGCGTGTGTGTGCGAGAGAGATGCCATCGGTGGTCGATTCTTGCTATGGAGCAAAACAGCTCTGTGTATGTGGCTTATTAGTCCTGCATGTGTATGGTGTTTGGGTGAGTAGTGTAGTTGATTAAGGCATACTGTATGTGAATTCCTGTGTGCGCAAATGTGTATGTGCTGAAAAGACTGGTGTGCATGGTAAAGTGGTGACTCTTACTATCATTTGACATGTATTTAAAGATTCATGCAGGGAGGGAGGTGTCAGTACTGGGTAACAACATTTGCCATAGACTGTTTTACTGTTCTCTGCCATTTGGTGGACAAAACGATTAATCGAGAAAATAAGTACTGATCAATAATGAAAATATGGCAGCCTTAATCATGATGTTTGTCAAATATCTCAAGATGAAAACAGAACCTGATGATCTTAACATTAAGTTGTTTGAAAACCATGTTGTGTCTCTGGGGAGTTTGGAAACCATGAACAATGTTTTTTTCTCATGTCAACAGGAATCACAGCCTTTAAACTTAAAAATGTCTCGTCCAAATGGTTCTTAAGATGTATTTTAACTGCCTGAGCTACATAGATCTACCATGTACAGCAGCACTGTATTAAGAGGCTAACTGATATAGTTGGTTCTTTGTACCTGCAGGGCGAAACACTGGTCTTCTGCTGGATACGGACCGGTGCTCAGCATCTCATGAGAAACCTCCTATGGAAGAGAAAAAGAAAAGAACTGTGAGGATCATAGACATCAAACTGTAGGCTTGAGTATCAGTTTCAGGATTTTCTTAATTAATATCTGAAAGATGAACGGATGGAGAGAATGAAATCCTTGTTTGCTTTTTAGCACTTAATTGTAGGTAAACAGTTCCACTCTCCTCAATGTCACATAAAATCCCAGAAAGAGATGTCCATTCCTTTGAATGTAGCATACCGACTCCCTCTAAGAGCACAGACAAGAAGCAAAGTACTGACTAAAAATTAGTTGCGTAAACACAAACAACAACACAGTCCAGTGAAGTTCCTCAGTCACTCTCACTCATTTTTTGGCCATCTTCTCTATGTTGTAACCCAGACTGAGTTCAATGGAAATCTGAGTGGACACAATCTGACTGCGTTTCTCTCTGTGTGACTGATGAACTTGTAAAACCTAGAAAATAAAAGCGTACTCTTTCACACCTCAGGACATTTATTGTTAATATTACAGGTTTGAGCCAAAGATTTCCCATCTGTTCTAATTAATAGGCAGGTTGACCTATGAGCCAGTGTTGAAGGAAAATGTTCCCTTAGGGAGAATCTGCTCTAATTAGTAATCAATAAACCTGCATTCTAGTTGATCCATTATACCTTAAAGATCATCTCTCTGTTAAAGGCAAGAAAACAAGACATCAGAGAGCCAAGATTCAGACATGCTGTGGAGAGAGTAATGTCATGGTTGTCACTTATCATCTGCATCAAGCAGCTTCAGAAAACAGTGAGAGCTACCTGCCTCCATCGTTGTGTATGTGTGTGTGCTTCTGAAACTGAAAGTGAGCAAGAGTGTGTGTATTGGCCTTTTTACAGGCTGTGTGTGTCTGACTGTGATCTGACATTTACCTTCCTGGCATACTAAAGGTTCCACCACAGATCAGTCATATGACTCATCTCCCACTTACACATTCAACTTATCATGTGAGGAACAAGGATTACCACTTACCAACAACTGAGACATTTTTATCCACATATGGACCACAATTTCATCAAATATTGGATTTCCATAAATCAATTCTTGTAATAGTTTCTATGATACATCAACTAGAGTTTTCACAAGCTGCATCATGGACAATACTAGTGGTTTTCGTCCAAAGTACAAGCTATAGCAGATGCTTAGCAAAACCAAATAAAACAATACAAACACAATTAATTACAGTGTTCTCTCTGTCCTCCTGACAGCCATGTTTGTACAACACACTCAACATCAAAACTGGCAACCTCTGGTCCCTTAATGCTAATGCTTCCATCATCAGCTCTGCAAAAATTATGTTTTTTACCACTTGCCCAATTGGACAAGTGATTTGCAAGATTTACTTGCCCAATGTGGCATTTTACTTGCCCTGCAAATCCTTACTGTTGAGCCCTGCCATTGGTTTACTTCAGTTAAATTGCATTGCAATATGATCATGTCACTTTCACATACTACACACTGTGGAAAAATGCTGTCAACAGTATAACCCACAGATCTGGTAATTTGCCATTAAATTAAACAAATTTAAACGTCATCGAAACAAAAACAAACTCTGCATCTCATTTGAATCCAAGTGTACTGTTTTGTTTTGTCTGTGCATTAACACCACTCACCAGTGGAGAGGTGTATGATGGTCAGAAAGCAGCCATACTCACTGAAAACCAAAACCTGGAGTGACCAAAAACAGCAGTAAGGAGAGCAGTTAAAGTGAGGTTAGTAAAGCTGAGGCAATCTGTAAGGTGCTTTATTCCTAATAGAGGAATCAGATAAAGGCAATGAAGCAGACTGACTGGTGTGTCTTAAATTTAATTAGTTTGGCCTACAGTAAGAGAGAGTCCACAGTAAATATACCTTGCCATTCCAGCCTCCTCTGGGGATCAAGGCCATGCTTGACAACAAATTGTAACTACTGTATCCTTTATACTAGATGTCCTGTGTCAAATGCTGTCATCCTTCGTTTGAAATCATGGCTAAGCTGACACTGACTGACAGGTGACAGCAGGCTCATGACTACTGCAGCTCCTCTTTTGTCCATGAAGTGAGTGACACTGGGTTGTCAGGTTGCTTTTGTGGTGTATGAATTTAGATGAACAACCCATTTTATTAAGAGGCCAGCTAATACATTAATGTTGGTTTTATAACTTATTTCCTACAATGAGATGGGCACTGTACTATACTGAAGAGATACTCATTTACATTTAAAAAATAATTTTGTCACTGACAGATCTGTCTTCCCAGTAGTAATATTAGTCATGATGACTAAGATCTGAATGGATTATACATCATGCTGCTGCAATCTAATTGCCCTCTTCATGTTTCTAGTTCTTTCCGCATTTAATCCGATGCCACCTCACATGGCTGCTGCAGACAGTGTTGCAGAAGGAAAAAGAAGAAATGCTTTACTGATTTTAATAGCCTCAAAATGGCACTGTGGATCAGCTACCTCACTACTTTGCTTTAAAAATAACAGAAAATAAAAGTTTCAAGTAGAATGGGAAACTAACTTCAACAGCTATCAGAGTCTAATGAAAACCTCTCTCACACAGCATGTGAAGCAGCAACATGTGAGAGCCATGTCATTAGGAGAGTCTGCAATATCCAACAGGCTGAGACACTACGGGTGCCAGGATTCAAGTATTAAGTCTGACTGATGCCACCTATGTTGAATGTATACTAGCTTATATAACACAAACACAGTCCTTCCCTCTATACTCTGCTTTAGTTTTTTTATATGGCATACACTTCCTTTTTAAACATGTAATACCTTCTGAACAGGTTATATGCTAATCCTTCTGCCCTAATACCTCTGAAAATTATGTCTAGAAGAGGAGAGAGGTACTGGCTCTGCAAAGAACAGCAGTTTTAGGGGTCAAAAGGTCACTGTGAATGGTGTTCAATCATTAACATAACATCTTGTCCATGGTATCAAGACTCAAGAGAACTTTAATGTCTCCCATCCATACACAAGTACACAGTATGGATGAAGTTCCATTTCTCTGGGGCCAACGGTGCCACATTTAACATTTAAACAGTGCAAAACAAGACTGTAAATATAAGGTGTCAGGGCAAAAACAAGTGCTAAAGACAGAACAAAGACCATCCTTGAGGTTGCCAAGAGTCGTTTTCATAAAGTGGGTGTGTGCATTTGAAATTGTCAAAACAGTTTCTGTGAGGATGAATGTTAGCATGTGCACTAGAACAGTGTGGTCTGTATGTACAACCACTTACTTCAATACTTACTTACTTAGAGTAGTTGCTTAAAACATTTATCAGCGCTCGCCCAGGATGAGATATGATGTCAGTGTTGATGCCCCTTTAAAAAGCGTATTAAACAGCATGCTATTTAATTCTGTTTGCAAGCATCCAGCTGTACCTTAAATAAACATGATGACATAATCCTCGATGTCTGTGTTTTTCTGTTTAGGCTCATCTCTATCTTTGTGACTCGTTGCTTCCCCCTGTGGTGTTTCTGCCAGAAATCCCCTGCTGAACAAACAGTGCAGGTGGATATTTTCCCATTTTGCATGTATATTTTTTGAGACAGGCTTCTTTTTTGGTATATTTGAGATTTTCTTTTAGTTTCTAAAACAACCCTATACCAGTTTGTCTGGTATATTGTGCACTCTGGTTTATCAGCATATGGCATACCTGAGCTGTGGGCTGTTCTTCTGTGTAGGATTTTCTATCTAAAGTTCAAAATGTGTCTTCTATGCCTAACAACAGAAAATACAATCTACTAAGTCGGGTTGAATGTTTATGATTTTCTTCACTTGCCCAGTCTGCCCCCATTCCAATTTTTGTAAACTTGACATGCCATTGAAAAATGACCCCATTTTATCTGCCTTGCTCTCAAACTTGCAGCAAACTGCACAATACATACTGTAGTTGGAGTTTCGCCCACATCTGGGAATACAGCGGTTCTCAAACTGTGGGGCAGGCCAACAAGCTGAATAAGTATGATTCATGTAGGGAAAATAAACAAACAAGAGTTTGCTGATGCTATCCTGCTGTCCTAAAATTCAACTTGGATCCTTTTTTTATATTAGTTGTTTACCTTATCATTGTTAATGTCTGATTTAAAAAAAAAAAAAAACATGAACTTTTCTTGGCTTCTGAAAGTCTGAGAACCCTATCCTCTAATGCAACCCATCTAAATTCCTGTGTCCAGGAAAAAGGAATGGCTCGCTTGCACTTTAGCTCATAAACTTTGTCATTACTAGCCATTTTCTTGTAAATGCAGAAACAGTACTGATGAGAGGGTGTTTCATTCTTTTCTACTACTTGCCTGATCAGGCATCCTCCTTAAATAGTGTGTTAAACAGCGTGCTATTTTCCCAATTGGACAAGTAAGTTGCTAGATTTAGAAGCCCAAGGGGGCATTTTGTTTGCCCCAAGCAATCGGACAGTGTTGAGCACTACTAACTGTTCCCGCTGTGGTGCTGAAATGCAACAACTGCTGCTATAAACAGTTTTGGCTACTTAAAAACTCTTACAACTTTTTTGGAAAACCTTTCCGTCTGGTCTTTGATCCATACTGCAGTGTGTTACAAACAGTTACACAAAACATCAATGTTAGGACAAGTTTTTGAAAATGCTGTTGTGGTTTGCTGTAAACAAGAATGACATTCAACATCACAGCACCAATTCCACTTTCCTCAAGCTCATTTGCATGAATTGTGTGTATTTGCATACTCTCATGCATAAGGACACATTTCAAGAAAAGTTCTTGAAAAGAAACTTGGGTCTTAAATCTCCATTCTGGGAAAGACTAAAATAAAAACACTCAGTGACAGTGGAGGAAACAAACTTGAAGTGAGGTCAGTAAATGGTGTGTGATATGAATAGTGAATGAAGTTCTGTCTCTGAAGCAGTTTAAGAGACACACTCAAGTCTCTCACATACACACGCACAGGGCGACAAACACTTACTTTCCTAAGAGGAGGGTGAGCACCTCAGCCCTGCATCAGAGTGCTTGTTTTTTCATTCCCTTCAGTGTGCACAAGCACACGAACTGAGATGGATTGCTGCTGGGCACCATGGCAACCAAGGGGGCTATTCTCTACCACTGTGGCTGAGGGAGGGAGAAAAAGAGAAGGAGGGAGTTAATCAACAACACACATTTTCATTCTGCTTTTACTCACTGCCAAGCTATACACACACAAACTTTATTGTACATTCATGTAGCTCAGTGGCAAACTCTTGTTGTGTTCTGGAGGAAAAGAAAAACATTCACAAAGTTGTTCCTGCTTGATTTGAATGGAGCATAAACGCACACACAAACACAGACAATTACAACTTTCAGCCTTGAGTCACTGCTACTGCAAATACTTTGCAAATAAGTAAAAATATGATTTTACTTAACAAAAACTTAAAGCCTCCACGTGTTCAGTCATTATGGATATATTATATTCATAATATATATTAAATTCTAGGTTTTGTGGGTTGTTTTCCTCTGTTTTGACAAAAGGATTCCACTCTGCAATGCTGGCATGAAAATCCAGCCAGTAGCTCATATCTAAGGACAGGAATCTGTGTTTTAAATAGTCTACTGCCTAATGAGAACAAGTGTAAACCCCATTACTATACTACAGGCTATCAACTTCATGTTTATTGTCATATACACACAGTACCATGTACATTCGAATGGAGTGACATGCCATGTGGGCTGGTTCCATCAGTCCTTAAAGCTATATGACAAAGAAGAAATACATCCAAAAAAGCAAATGTGACAACAAACTTGAGACTGTATTACTCACTTTAAATTAAAGTTGCAATTTTTCATTTTTCATTATCAGACAATCTGTCTGATAATCTGTATTTCTTTTTGACAGTGCAAAACCCCAAAATATTCAATTTATATGGTATGAAGGAGCAGCACACATTTGGCAATTTTTCTAGATTAAACAATTTTATCTTTTATCAATTTTATCAACCAATTTCATTCACTGCTGATTAATTCTCTGTCAATGCACATGTTTCACAGCAGCCATTTTACCATGAAATAGTGGTCTAAACACAGGTGTTACCAGTGATTCTAATTAAGGTTCTGTTCCAGGTTAAACAGTCAGGGTGCTGCTATTGAGCTGGATCTAATCAATATCATTAGTAACACCTGTGTCTACACTACCATTTCATATAAATTATTATTATTATTTCAGCTCTATCACAAATGTGCAACTAATACTTTTTTTAGCCAAAGCAAGATTAAATCGAAAGCAACTGGACTTGTTCAAAAAGCCTTTTCTGAAGACGTTTCGCCTCTTATCCAAAAAGCTTCATCAGTTCATGCCTGTCAGACTAGTCAGAGCTAGTCTGAAAAAGGCTTTTTGAACAAGTCCAGTTGCTTTCGATTTAATCTTGCTTTGGCTTACAATGACCTGGACGAATGAGAACATTCACGGACAAATCCTTTTTTTAAAATTGTAACATTTTTTGGATATGATTATGGTGGTTATTTGGCACAAGTTTATATGTTTTGTTAAACTGTGACCCCATTTTTGGACATTTTCGAAGTTATTTAGCCTCTACAGCGTTTAAACCATTAAAAACGTTTCAGTGTTAAAACGCTGGATAGTGTTGCTGTGTTGAAATATTATGAATGAGGCACACAATGAAAACGTATTAACCAAGCTAACAAAAAGGATGCCACTTACGCTAATAAATCACTCCCTCACCTGTTGTTTCCTTTCCGTCGAGGTTATCATGGCAGCCAGAGGAAAACTTTTACGAATACACAAGTTATAATGTCTTTAAAGACGTCGTCTAGGGAAACTCTAGTAAATTTACCTTTACTTATTCAGCTGTTAATATCACAAGTAATATTAAAAATCTCAAACAGGTCACTTCAGTTCGATTTTTGAACAAACTGCGCCATCATCTGGTGCATTACGTCCATCACGTCCTGACGTCATCACGCAGCGACAAGGAAGTGCTACTATGCGCGTCCTTCACATTCCTCACAGTGCTTAAACACGTTACAAAAGTCTCGTGTTTGTTGTCTAGTAACGATATTACTTTATTTCTCCGTTTTTATGGAGTGAGACAAGCAAACAGCAGCGGTGTTTGGGACAAATACGTCATTTCGGAGGTTCTAGCGTCTCATTTGGTGAGTGACAATTGAGTTTAACTCAGGTAATGTCAGCTTACCTTCGTTATATTTGCTGAATGATAGTTTACAGTGATTGAAAGGTTGTCTGATATCAAAGTGAACATGCCACAGTGGTGTTATGTGGATTAAATTAAGATGCTAGATCTTTTGAGGTGGGTCTAAGGCTGGTATGTAAATGAACAGCATGTAAACATATAATAGAGCAGTGCAACCTTAGGGACATGAGTCACTATAATAATTGTCACTATAGTCCCTTCATTACTGTAGTACTTCTACTTTATTCTGTGTTTACCATTTATCCTCATAAAATATGTTTGTGCGTGGGTTCGGGGTAGTGTATGATGGGGTTTTTCAACAGTTAACACTTCATATAGCAGCCTGTTAACTTACCCAGTATTTACTTTTTAAAACCTGTCCCAGGCTCAAGCAGCAATGACAGCTCCAAACTCAGCACAAAGGAAGGCCTGCTGGGACGCCAGGGACCTGCTGTGGAAATGTCTGGATGACAATGGTGACAAAGCTGCGTCCTGCCAGAAGTTCCAGAGCGAGTTTGAGGCAAATTGCCCCGCTCAGTGGGTAAACTATCCCCTCTTTTTTAAATCTTTGTCATTAGTGAGGTCTGGGGTCTGTATTTAGTATGGACTTTGATGACAGTGCGGTGTATCAAAATCATCATGAATTGTTCTGAAAGTCAACCAACAATTTTGAATTCAGAATAGGACTTTCAAACTAGCTCAGCTGTATGCACCCTAAATTATACTCTCCATTGTCCCTGACAGGTGAAATATTTTACCAAGAGGAGAGACTTCCTGAAATACAAAGAGAAGATGCAGACAGAAGGCTTCACACCTGCTGAGGGCCCCCGACAGCCATCATAACTGGACAGCAGACTATCCAAATCTGTGGACTGACTTGATCTGAGACTTTTAGGCTTGTTCACATCAGGGCCAGAGGTGCAGGACCTGTGGAGGGTTTTCCCAACTTTATTGTGGAGAGAGTACCTTAACTTCACCGTTATCCTTATTTATTTGTACAGATGTAAGCTGCATCGGGAAACAATGCATATTAGCAGCTTCAAGTGGAAGCATGAGTTGAAATATGTGGTGTGAGCTCATGTCAACCCGCCCAGCTGGTCTGAGATGTTTGATAACAAAGGAAAATGACAAGAAAGAGAAAAGATCCACATTCACACACACACATCCACACATACAGTCCATGCGCACAAACACTCACACTGGATCTGTGTTCATGCTTACTTCAATGCTGTCAGGATGAAATTTTTCTTGTGTTTGCTTTTAATTTTAGGACTCATTCGGCAAAATCTCAAAAGTGTGACTGACTTGTGCTGTTGTATGTAAATAAAATAAAATAATAAATACAATCAGTGGTTTTAGTTGTTTTATTGTTGTGCATGTATAATGTATCATCCTAACTCTAGTTTTTGAGTTGGATATGAATGAGACATCGAGATATAACTCATAATTTAGGAATATTACAGTTCATTTGAAAACAGGCAAAGGCACATTATCTTTATATTACAAATCTGTATGTATTTACAAAGGAGTGTGGCCCCTGGGACAAAGGTCACTGCTGTAACACCATCAAGATGTAAGAGACCTTCAGTAGAACTGAATAAATTACAAAAGAAAAGCATAGGCTTGTGATTCTGCCTATGCTAGGACCTAAACTTATAATGCAATGATATAAAAAAAA
>JAJHUR010104425.1:0-53062 GCA_027495735.1 Lutjanus campechanus | reverse complement strand
GTAAAGAAATTTGAACCTCTCTAGTGACAAAATGTGTACAGATACAAGTAATTATTGTCAAGTTCAGACATTTTAGGGGACATAAACAAGAGAAAATCAGTTTTCAGTGGAGATGATTTTGAAGACCCAGACAAAAAGTGGTCTGGCACATATTCTTACGTTATAGATTTTGTAGAAATTAAACAAACATATTTTGTATTGTTTTCAGTCTGTATGTTAAACTAAGCTACCAGCTGCTGGCTAGTTTCATGTGTGACAGACAGACATAAGAGTTGTATTGATCTTACCATATAACTCTCAGCAAGAGAGTGAATAAGCATATTTCTACAGTTCCTTTAAACATGTTCTGTCATGTTCCTCAACATGATGCTCAAAAAATTACTTCTTCTGTATCTCATTCAAAGAATGTGATAGTTTTGAAACAAAGACCCCCCTCCCACTTCTCATACTGGTTATAGTGCAGCCACTTGCAGCCTCCCTCTGCTGTGATGAATGCCCAGTTTAGAAGGCCTCCTGCTGCTTCTGATGGCTCACACATAATCATCAGATCTGGGATCGGGTTCCTCGAACCTCTCTTAACCTCAGCCAAGTGAGGGCATGAAAAAATGGCTGACTCAATGTCAGTGGCTATTAGGAATGAGACCTCGCATCTTGTACCACCCGGTTAACAAGGCCACTGAAGCCGATGCCCTGTGTCTCCTGGCTAGAAATGCAGCACAACAAAGTATAAGGCCTGTTGTATTGTAGCTGCAGAGCAGAGCTGCAAACTCCCAGTGAGAGAGAGGAGAGAAAGGACATCATCTGTTCTTATTTTACCTTTTGTCAAGCAGCATGTGGAAAATGATCTTCACTGTGAGTTATTTGCAGAGCTGGATTCCGTGTTATTTCATTCCCTAGCAGAGACATAACAGAGAGGGTCTCCTCTTTCACGCAGGTGGTCCTTCGGCCTTGTTCAAGGGCGCTGTGTGCACTGGGGCAGGGGTGGGGGTGGGGATGGGGGGGTACGCAAGAGAGGGGGAAGACACAGACAGATGCATGCGAATTTAGGTAATGGTGTAACATTTCAGCGCCTGCTTTCCTTGGCCACCCCGTGTAAAGATAGTGTTAATTAATTTGTTTGCTTTGCTTTCAAGCACTAACGAATGGAGCCCTCCAGGTTTTTGAGAAGCCACTAGTATGCAAGGAACATGGTCTAAAACCAACATTTGTTGTACAAATTGCTTGCATATGTTCTTGGGAGAGGGAAAAAGATCCTTGTCATGACACACCAACAGAGATGTCCCACTATTTTTTTTTAACTCGATGGGAAAACCTCGGTAGGAATATTTTAAGTTTGCCTCCAACATTTTGGTTTAGCAGTTAATTATCCATACTCCAAACTTGTGGTTTTACTGTTTTCATCAGACGGCTGACTTAAATATAACCTGGAACCCTAAATGCTGTATTTCATGGTGTAAACTTCCTACTTATCCATGATATAAATAGGGTTTTTAAACTTTTTACTGCTGATTCTTCTGGTTATTACCACAGCCACTTAAGCTGGGTATACACTGTACTATTTGAGCCTGCTTCTGGCCCAATTTTTGAGCCGCACAACTCATTTTAGAGTCTACTGAATTTCAGCTTGGTCAGTTGTCGTTTGCTGTGCAGTGTGTAGGCCTATGGGGGGGTGCAAGGACTGATCAGCTGCTCCCAAGCGGCCCTCTGATGTTTGGATGAATTTCTGAAACGTCAGCTCTCGCACAGTTGAAGCAGCACCACGAGTCCATTCCCATAAGTTGGTGTCTTTTTCTAACTGCACCTGTGCAAAGTGGCAAACAGAAATGATGCATCATGTGAACGGAAAACATAGACAGTAAAATGTTGCTAGCTGACCTCCAATTCTCTGTGAAATGGACAAGACATACTGTTCACATCTTCCTAGCCACCTGCGAGTCTACATGCACCAGTTTCTCTTTTTCACAAGATGGTATGGGTGATCAAGGCAGCTATCTTCTGCCTTGTTAGCATTATTTATAGCAAAGAAACTTCCGTAGCTCAGCTTTCAAACTGTTTGTATGTCTGTCTGTATTGACAGTTGCCAAAGCAGTGCTGCAGGAATGAGTCCTAAAACTAGGAAAAAGTTAGCATATTATCACTTCCGCTTTACTCATCTCAAAGTCAGTGGGTTTTTTAATTGGGTTCTTGGTTAGATGCCTGAAATAATGTCTGTGGTTAACACATGCTTAAAAGATGTTTGTCTTTAAAAAACACCTGAGACTGGCTAAATAAGACTACTGAGGTTGACATTAAACGTCATCATGCTGAACACCAGTCACGTAGTGGGGGTGATGTTGAGTCACAACCATGGTGTAATTAGTTTAGAACATAACATTTTCTTTTTACTTATGGCAATTGCATTTCTGATTAAATCAAATCAAAAAAGTGGAACAAAACATGTAACAAGCTTTCAATCGCCACAGAGTTTATATTCTGCACTAATCCAAATCCAATGGGAAAATCCCATTGGCCTTTTGTGGAGGGAACTACAGTAGAGTGATGCTAACTTCTGGGTTGGCCTACCAAAATATGTCATCCCTGTAGCACTCTTTTGCCAGAGCTGCGTTTAAGGGCCAGCGGGTTGTTTTATTTTATATTTTACATGTACAGTGTGAGCACATAAATTGAGCTTTGGCTTTACATTGCAGACACTTTACACGTACAGTAAGAGTTGTAATTAAACAAACATTTCTAAAATTGTACAGTGTATGCCAGGCTTTACTCATCAATGAATGGACATCTTTAGTTTAAGATTGGGCTAATGAGGCTAATTAATTGCAGAAACACATTAGTCTTCTGTTTCATGAAAGCCTAGCTGAAAGGAGTTAATCTGACACTATCTGAGCAATGTTCCACCTGTCCGTCCACGCTGATGACAGAGGAGCGGTGTAATAACATCAATAAAAGCTCGACTTGTGTTTCTCAGCTCTGCAGGGCTGCGGTCTGACGTTAGAGAGTGTATATGCGTGATCATGATCCTGTCTGATGAGGGAACAGGCCCTCAGAGCGAGACTATTATTCTTACAACAACACAGAGCAGGAATCTACCCTCAAACAGATGTTAGGAGCCCTTTGTAGAGCCTTTGGCACAGAGCCCAACCCTACCTATCTGCACAGCTATTTACATGGCAATCCAGCTGCTCAGTCTCTCTTTCTCTTCTTCTTCTTCTTCTCCCTCTTTCTGTCAGCCCTCCCTTACTTTTTGCCCCCTCACTCTGCCTGTGTCTTTACATTAACATCCCCCCTCTTTCTCTTACCCCCTCTTTTCTCCCCTCACTGTTTGAAATCAAATACCCGCTCTCATATAAACTTTGATCAATCAAACGTACTAATTTGTTTAGTCGAGGAGACAGTGACATACGGACACAGGTTCAGTTACACAGAGATGAAAAAGGCCAGGCGAACCGTATCTCAGAATATCTCACTGCTGACGCAAACCTTTACCCCACACTTTATATTTAGTCGTTCCCTTTCACAGAAAAGCCAAATATATCCCAAAAATTTCTACCTGCTACACTCTGACTTATTGTCCCCTCTCGTCCAAGCAGATGTGGGAGGGAAGGATTTATAATGATAACTCGTTCCTGGAATCAGAGTTTATATTTGCTGTCTCACTAATCTTCTGAGGTGACATAAAATACTTTGCACTTCTATTTTAGCTAGCGTGGCCTTTGATATGTGCATACCTAGAGTAAAGTCATTTGTTAAAGTAATTTATTTTTTTTCATTTAACTCATATATCAAGTTCAGAATACTTAAGGAACTGTACAAGAATTATTGGAGTAGGTAGAGGGGCTGAACGTTAACACATTTTTCTTTGTACCCTCCCCATGAGTAAGATAAAAATTGCAGCAAACCTTCCTTAAAGGTACAGTTTGGATTATATGTTGTGGGGTTATATGAGGCACTTATCTATAGTCAGTGTATTTCCTACAGTAGATGACTGTCAACCCACCCCCCAGTTTGGAGAAACAGAGAGGGGTATCAGCACACAAGCTAAGCTATGAACTGCCGTGGACAGGGTCAGCAGCAAAACATATTTTAGCCACCTAAAAAGTGGCCAATCTCTATAAATCAATATCAATTTAAGTGTACACTATAAGTAGAATATTTTCACCACTTAAATTGCTGTCAGACAGGCCTTGCAACAGGAAACAGTTGTTATAAGCCATCATTTTACCTGGCAGAACACAGGGAGTTCCTGATTTACCACTGCCCTGGTTGGTTTGTTTGTCCTATTGTGTGACTTCGGTGAAATCTAACTAGCCTTTTAAAACACAGAAGTCACACACGACACATTAAAAATAACCAAGACATCGAGACAGCGGGAGACCAGCAACTCCCACATTCTCCGAGGTAACATCATTGATTTTGCCAATGGAGTCTGGTTGGTTTGGAGAAAACGATATTTGGCTTATATAACGGCAGTTTCCAGTCAGAAATGGCTGTATGATGGCCAGGTGATTTTTTTTTTTTTAAATGAGGGCCTTTCTAGGTAGCTAAAATACATTTTGCTGCTGACCTTGTCCATAGCAGTGCATTGATAAGATTCCTATTGTGATACTTAAAAGTGGAGCTGTGTTGACTGCCATCTACTGTAGGTAATACTTGGACCATTGATAAGTAACTCATACAACCCCACTTTAGACAATCTGAACTATCCCTTTAATATTAAAATTTTATATAACAGTACAAAAATTAAGATAGGCCAAATAATAATATTTCAATTGAATAGTAATTTTCACATAGCTACCATTTGCCAGCATTATGAGAGGATTGTCATATGGCCAAAGAATAGTGCCTAATATAAAACATCAGATAGATATGACTTACAAAGGGAGGCCAGGATTATATCAGGGCGGCTGTGGCCATGGCTCCCCCTGGCCACCCCTTGGTGCCACCACTGGAAAGAAGTGTGAACAGATAATATTTGTGACTGTATTTATCCACTTATTTAGGGCCATCTCCTAAATCCATTTTCACAATCCTTACAGTTTAATAGAAGTTACAATAACGTACATGATGCAAAACAGCACAGAGTTTTGTAGCTCAGAGGATGGATCTGGTCCTCATTAGTAGTGGCAGCATTATCACAAGATGATAATTAGACAAGCAACCTTCATGCAAATGAAAGGAAATGAAATCAAAGTCCGCTGGGGCCCTGAAGCTGGCCGGCTCGTCAGTAGAGGGTGCTGATGTTTTCCCCTCTCAAAGCCCAGCCAACATCTCAGATTGCCTCAGAATCATGCAATGTCACGCTATGACAAATGGAGATACATTAGTTAATTAAAGTGGGGAGTTCAGAGCGGGGTGACGCAGGTCGTCCTCTTTTTGCTTTCATTCTTAAACATTCCTCCGTGTCACGATGCAGAGGCAGAGCCCAGTCCAACTCACTGACTCTCCTGGCGTGATTGGATGACTTCTTTCTCAGTTTCTGTAATCAAGGCTGCTGCTTCTGACGTAGTTTTGCTGTTATTCTCTCCTCTGTTGTTGACTTAAGTGAACATTCAGATCTGGTATATTAGTGGAGGTAATTTACTGTCCAGAGTGATTTACAGTTTGGGGTGACTATGTGAGCCTGTGCATGTGAATGCTTGTTTACCAAATAGGATTAACAGAAGGCATGTCTTTCGCGTGATCATTGACATTAACCAGTTTCTCTACCAGAGCTGTCTTAATTGCCTCAAAGTGATTTTTGGCACAAAAAGAAACGCCAAACTAACTAATGGGGGCAGTGGGTTCATTGTTGATGATTTGTATTTGGAGGTTAAAATGGAAAAGAAAGCAGAGAAACCCACTGTTTTCATCTGAAGCCTTCGACCTCTCTGTCTTTGATGTTTTTGGGGCGAATAGTTGTTAGGTTGAGACAATCTCTCCGCTGCCAGAAACAAGGCTGGAGGCTGAGACAGGTGCACAGCGTTCATCACATCCTGATGGAGGAGACTTAGGGCCAAGATGTTGTTCTCAACATATTGGAAGTGTTTGTTAACAGATGGAGACATGTGCTGGCAAACGTTACCTCGCTTTGTCCACAAAGAGGGGAGAGAAAAAGGATGGGGTGGAAAGCAACATTTAATTTCCAATGGCACGAAGGACATCAACATAGAAAGCAAGAGAAAGATAAGAGAGGAATCAATCAAGATTGAACTTTAATATTTGTATGTCTAAAGCACTGCAGTTTAAGATAATATATAGTAATAAGCACTGGTGGACTGATATCAATATCAAACCCTAGTGTACCTGAGTGCACTCTAGGGTGCATTTTCAGTGGATAAACTGTGACAAAGTACACTCTAGAGTGCCCTTTCTGCTGTCAAAACATGATAAAGTGCCCTCTGGGGTGCCCCTCCAGTGGACAAATTTGAAAAGATGCCCTGTAGGGTGCCTTTGATTTGAGAAAACAAGTCATATAATAAAACAAGTTTAATCCAAACCAGAGATTGGAACTGTTTCACCATGAATGCATCATGACTTTTGGTGTACGGTGCCCTTTTTATTTATTTTTTGGCCCTGCCCTTCAGAAAGCCTGAGCCCACCACTGATATTAAGACTGACCACTCTAAAGCTATAATATGTAACATTTCAGCATTGAAATGTCTAAAAATGAGAGACATATGTTATATATTTTGTTGCGTTGTGTTCTTGCATTATCCCAAATGTTTCCAACAATGTTCAATCCCTGAGAAATCCATAATTTATTCATAGGTACTATGCGTGTCCTGCCAGCCGCTCCTAACTAGTTGCTAGTTACTGTAACGTCTGGGAAAACACATGATATGTTGGCCTCGTCAGAGAGTGAGGGAGGAAGTTGTGACGCGAATAAAATTGTAATATTACCTCCTCCAGGAATATGATTTGTGCCTGAGTCATGTCAGATTTTTATCAACAATGGTGGCTGTTTAAAGGTGAAGAAAACAACTCCCTTGATCACTCGCTACTTCACAACATCATCAAACTATGTCTTTTATTGTTTTGTTTGTTTTAATGTTAGAGTGACCCCTAGCAGTAAAATGTACATATTGTAAGTTTAGCTGTCAATCTAGTCTGAGAGAAAACGGTCGAGACTTTGTTTATTTCCAGGTTTTGACTATAATATCCAGCTGCAAATTGTGCAAAACCACAAGCAGGTTAAGGATTTTCCCTCAGGAAATCTTTTTTTATCCAACGTCTGTCATACTCTTCAAATACGTCTTAGTCACATATGTTCCTCCACAGTCCACTCCTCTATCTGTGTTTGTATCGCAGCTTTATTCCTCTTGTAAGGTCATGCAGCTACAGCTGGCATCAATATGGCAGGGCTTTTTTCTGTCTGAGTCCAGCGCTGGAAAGTTATATTCATAGGGCTAATCAGTTTAAAAGATAATGAAAACAGAGATTGTTTACAGAGATTAGGCCCTTGGAAATGGAGTAATCAGTGCTTTGAAAGGGCACTGACAGCGGTGGGCTGGATTACTGTCTGTAGAAACGGAGCAACGCCGCTCTAAACTCTCCATCTCTAACAAGCTCTCAGAGCCCTGATGTCATCACAGATAGAAGATAGAGTACCTTATCCTCCACTCCTCTCCATTTGCTCCTCTTTGCTGGAATGAAATTACTCAACGTTTAACAGATGGGGCACCTGTCAGCCAGATGTGTTTGAGTAATGAACAAAGTGTAGGATGAAGTAAGCGTTTTGACAAAAATGTCTGCAGAAAAATTAATCATGGGCTTAATTTTCTGCACAACCCCATTTTTTAATACGTGGTATGATTTATGTGGCAATGGATTGATTTCTCTCAGAGCAGAGATGCTGGATTTCTATAAGAAAAGTCACCAACTCAAGTTCATGAAATATTTGTAACATTTCACGCTTTCATAAGCATATGGATTATATACTTATTTGACATAAACCACACTAAGCAGAGGCCAACGGTTGTGTTTATTCCTCTTGAGGGTAGGTTTTAATTTGTGTGGCTTACATAGTGTTGTTTGTTGGCCGAGCCATTCGATCCGGTTCCCATTTTATTGATTGGAGAGACACATGGGGCCCCAGTTTAATTGGGGAGGGGTTCCCTCATAAGAGCTCACCCTCAGAAAAGCCATGAAAGTAATGATCAGTATCTCAGATCTCATCCAGCGAGGGGGGAACATATGTTTAGGATTTGGACTTATACATGGTTGCCCCCTTTACCAGCCAAACACAACTTGTATGCTTTTGCAAACTGGGCGCACAGTGCGAGTACGTATGTAGCAACATGTCTTCTGACAGAAAAAAGATCTGGGAGAATGATAGATGCAGGGTTTGTGTCCAACAAGATAGAGGGTGTGATGTGCCAGGACAAGAGGTAGAGCAGCTCGTGTTGGCTCAGGATTTGACTCAACATTTGGCTGTTCTGGAGTCTTGTTATTGAGAGAAAGAAGAAGGGGACACCAGAACTAAATCCCCAGCTACATTCTAGTAATTTTGGTTGCACTTTATTTTACAGTACACTAGCTGCACTTATTATTATATGAGACAAAAACTAGACATCCGTTAGTCTTTATTATACAGTAGTTATACCTTAGATACTATACACTTACTGGAATGCTCATAAAATGTAACAAGCTGTACTTTATATTAAATTACACAAAAACAGAACATTACAATGGAACTGCACTGTAAATAAACCCATAGACAAAATATTCCTCTATAATTTTGTCCTTTACTTGCTAGATCTGGTTCACATATTGTTTTTAAATGGGGAAGAAGCAGATATGTAATTTCACTTTAGTTTACAGTACTTTTTTTTTAATTTTTTATAAAACTTTGACTAATAAGGGTATAATAATGGGAAATGATACACTTCAGTTTGCAGTAGAGTTTTGTTGTGATGTGTCCCAAGTGACCCTCTTATGAAGTCTAATAAGAGTCTAGAATCTAATACTGTCTAATAATTATGTCTAGAACATATTATTTCCAGTTTTGTCTAAAGTAATACAAAGTATGGCTTGATACATCTTATTAGTGTACTGGAAAATAAAGTGCAACCAAGATAACTCAGGAGCAAACAGAATACCGATCAAAAACAAATGTACTTGGTGGCTTTGTCCGCTCTGTGACTGATCAGGAAGACTTTAGGGAAGGGATTCTTCTGGAGAGAAGAGGATGGGTGTGAATCTTTTGTCTCGGTCTGAGTCCACTCTTGGCGACGAAGTGCTGTCAGTTGAGCAGCCCAGTGAGGCTAACCCCCGGCCCTCCGCCTCTGACCAATGGCTCTGGCATCCTCGGCTCTGGCACTGTAATGTCCTGGGGGAATCTTTATTCTGATCAGAATACAGGGCAGAAACCTCCTATAAAGTCGCACAATAAAGTGAAACAGAGAAACCATGGACTTCACAGGAGAGGAGGGGACATATCACCATAAAAATGTCATTTATCTTTGAGGATTCTACTTTTACTGATCACACTGTCCTATTTTTCGTACAAGATACCTTTCTATACTCCAACAAAGAACAAGTAATGAGCTTTTTTTTTTCTGCTGCTGCTGTCACATTTTAAGCCATCTTAAGACTGATGTAAAGGTTTGGGTTTGTAAAGCACTGCATGTATTCCAGTGGTATCCATTAGTGTAATGCCGTTGTTTAGGAAACATGGTCATTTGATTGTGGAGGAGACTCTGACAGTGTACTTGACAAACAGTCGGCTGATCCATTTCCTTCCCAAAGGGGAATGACAGGGGGCTGCCTTTGCTGCAAGCGGCCCCACTGTGCGCCTATAAGAGCTGAGAGTTGGGTGGTCTGTCCATCAACGGCAGATTTGGGGTTAGGCCTGAGAAAAGCAGCTCACCCATATCGGTTTCAAAGAGTGAAACCCAAAGCGCCGGCCGCTCTCGGCCCACTGCTGCCTTACATGCACAAAGACACCTGTTGTTCGACTCTCATACAAAGGCTTAATCAATCTAGGTGTTTGCAGCCAAACAAATACAAATGCCATCTTGTATTCAGTTTGTTAAGTTTCACCTGATTAAAAAAGTACATGTTTTTAGTTTTGCACTTGGCCAGTAACAGTGATTGGATAACAACCAAAGCACTGATTACACAGTTTAACATCAGGCCTCAGGCCTCACAATATTGTGAAGCTATTTGAATCAGATATGATTTTCCATTCACAGCTGGTCTGCAAATGAATACGACAGTAATACAGTGCTAAGCTGTAGGTCACTTGTAGTAAAGTAATAAATTCTCTGAGCAAGAGGAAACTTCAGCGCTGCAGGACACCAGGATGTACTCACTGTCCTCAAACAGGAACTTTGTGCAACTCCCATGGAGAAGGACTCTTCCAAAAACCTGCTGGCTGCTGCTATAGTGTGCGTTGAACAAGCCGCGGAGGTGTCAAAATTCAGAATGATAACCACTTCAAAAAGTGCTTCCATTGCAAACATTTTTGGACCCCATTTATGCCTAATACTAAAGTGTGATCTGTATCTGAACACGTTATCCAGATAAGGTAAAATGCATGTTAATGCAAAGTGTAAATACATCATGACTGAAACGTGATCAGATCTGCTTGAACACATCTGGAGGTAGTCTGGCTGCTGTGTTCGGATCTAAGGTGTAAACGCAATATGTACAACATTCTGGTGTCTGTACTAGGGCTGCAACTAATGATTATTTTCACAGGCCATTAATCAGCCTGTGTCTTGTTTATGCGTGTCTTGTTTTGCCCCCAACCCAAAGATATTCAGTTTACTGTCATAGAGGAGTGAAGTAACTACAAAATATTCACATTTCTTTAAAAAATTACTCAAACCGATTTAATTGATTATCAAAGTAGTTGAAGATTAATTTAATAACCAATTAATAATCGATTAATTTTTGCAGCTAAATCTGGTATGAATCATCTTTACTAATGAATTTTGTACAGTCCTTGATATAAAAGAGAAAAGTGCACCTAGTAGAGTGCAGATTGACACCAGGCAACCTGGAAGAATAGTATGTAACTCTTTGTAATCACCAACATTTTGATTAGTAACTGTAATTTAATTTCTGTAATAGATTATAAGTATTATTTTGAAATTTCATTACATGCAAGTAGTTACGGTTAAGCAGTTCTTGAGCACTGCTAATATGCTATGCAGATATTTGTGTTGCATTATTAGTGAATTAATTCTAGAGTTATGGCCAAAACGTGTTTTGTGAGGTTACCATGACCTTTGACCTTTGACCACAAAATCTAATCAGTTCATACTTGAGTCCAAGAGGATATTTGCACCAAAATAAGCCTGTAAACATAGTGCCTCTGGCCACAGCTGTCACCAACATGGAGGCATGAAAAAGTTTTTCTCAAAAATTGTGACTCTCAGAGGTACTTCAGCATACAGTCATGAATTTACACAAAAACAAATTAGGTTGATTGGTTCAGTAGTGAGCGAAATTAGCTGCGCGTAATCTCTCGGTCAACAGAACTGTGTTAGAAATGAGGTTGAAATTAATGATATATAGTAAGAACTGTATGTGCCTTTGTCTGTGCAGCTGAACTGCTGTTAATGAGGCATATAATATTTCTAGTCACAGAGTAGAGGATGTGCTGGTGCTGCAACACACTGGGACAAGCTGATACAATATTTTTTTTTTTACAAAGAAAGGAAAAACTTAATATAAAACATTTGCCAAATTTACAAAATACTTTATGTTGTAGACAGTGTTTGAAAAAGTCCAGAGTCTGGGGCTGATTTGCCACCATCTCAGATCACTCGTGCAGGTTTTGCTCTAGAGGACAGAGATCTGCTCTCAACGAGGCTAACAAGAGTACATTTAAAAATACCTGGTGTAAATGCAAAGGTAAGATCAGATTGTTTATTATTTGGATACAGATCTCATTTTAATGCCGGTTGTAAATGGAGCGCCTGATACATGTTGAAAAGACGTCTTTGAGCCCATATTTGACAGAAAAGTATTTTTCCTACTAACACACCGTATAATTAATCTCAGCAAGCGAAGCCAAGCTGGGATGATGTTTGCGTGTTGCTATTGCAAAGATATTATTGTGTTTGGTTCATGGCTACTTGTCCCTCTTGTTATGAGAAATGACATGTGCAGTAATTTCATTGATTATCTTTGGACAGCACTGGTTGATTGTGTTTCTACTCTGGGGAGCAGGCGTCAGCAGTTCGTGAAGGCCGACGATGAATTTCTTATTCAAGTTGAACAAGTAAAACCCAAGTTTGATAGTGTTTAGTTTAAAAATCAAACATCATTAAATACATAAAAAACACATCAGTCTGGGGCATCCTGTAAACGTTTAGTTGAGCTCTGCAGATATATAATTTGTCCAAGCAGTCTGTCTGTTTGGGGAAAATTGCTAATAAGTTTGCATTTAGAACATCTGTCCTCTGCTTCCATCAGAGACATTTATCTCAATAAACATGGGGTTGTAATCCATAATTAAACTTTGTGAGTCCAAATATATTGGAAGTAAATAAGTTTTATACAGCACCAATGACATGAAACAGTGGGAATGAGACAGCAATGTATGAAGAGATGACAACAAAGAGACAAAATGTATGATACAAAAGTTTAAAGACTGTCAAAGGTAAAACTCACTGCTGCCGGCTGTGTGTCTGGTGCTCTTTAATCCAGTAGCTAAACAGTGGACAATTAAGAGAGACTGAAGGTTACTGAGGAAAGATGGGATTGGTTTCTACCTAAATCTTTCCAGTAGGAGGGAGGCAGATATGAATAGCTGTGGTAATTTGATGAGGCGATGCCTCTCTTTTGGGATCACACACTGAGAAGAGGCCTTGTTTATGTGCCAAATGGATTTATGGAATCAAATAGAAGTTTTCATTTCCTTGTTTGAGTCAACGTGCAGGGGATTAGAGGGGGAAAAATGTGGGCAAAGATAAAAGTAGTTATCAGACACACTGTGGTGGAACAAAGGCCCTTTGGTTTACCTGTCGGTTGTTCTGATATTCCATTTCGCTTTGAACGGCGTCTTTATGGAGCTCTATGGGTTTGGAGCTGGAGTTTGGTTGGAGTCCAAGAGCGTTTAGATGGGGGTTTCCAACTGAAAGTTTAGTTAAGTTTATTTATTTTCACATGTAACAAAAGACAAAGGGATTATTAAAGGATTAAAAGAATAATTGAGCTATTGAGATAAAACAAACAAACAAATTGTCCTCGACATCCTACAAAAAAAAAAAGTGTAATATTTTGCAGGGGATAAGATTTGTATCTGAAGCAGAATTCTTTTTGGCATCAGCACAAATGGGAAATTGCAAACTAAACTACATTTAGTTTGCACTAACAAAATGTATCAGGCAGGTGTTAGTTATTACTAAAAAAATAGCTCAACATTTTGGACATTTCTGAGATACAGCTGTTTCCTTTCTTGCCAAGAGTTAGATAAGAACATCGATACCACTTTGATATCTGTCTGTTCAATAAAAAACTATAGCCAGGACATGACTAGTTTAGCATAACATGTGGTTTTAGATGGTTATGAGGTATATGTATGAGGTTGCTTTAACACTTTTTTTGGCTGTTAATATGGTTAATTATTGACCTTTGTTACCCTATAAAGTCTGCTGATGTAGTCTCCATATCAGCACCAACATAAACATCATGAATGAGATCCAGGTAGAAATGGCCTGTTTGTTGTCTTTATACCCGTTGACTGTATGACCAATAATTGAATGACATTTGAGTTTTGCCTTTGTCAATGCAAACTGCACCCATTGGAAAATTTAAACAATATATCATCCTAACATTGGTTTGATTCAGGAACCAGACCTTTCCGTGTGAACCTGTTGTGACTCACCAGATGTAGACTGTGGGTAATACTGCCTTTGGCTGCCTATTTAGGTGGCATTCTTCAGTCCTTCTGCTGTATTACTGTTATCAAAATCTCTTTTGCTACAGGACACAATAACAACAACAACATCAGAGCTGGTAACCTAAACACTGAAAATAACAAGTCACCCCAACCCAAACCTGGTTGCTAATGATACAAATGTAAAAAAGCAGGCAGCTGTTTGCAGCAAACAGATTTCTTTCTTTCTTTCTTTTCTTTTCTTTTCTTTTTTTTTTTTGGAAGGATTTCGTTATTTTTAATTCAGGGCTCACTTCCCTGCATGCAAATGTTTCACCAGAACAAATTCCCCCCTGACGCTGTTTTGCACGGACACTGTTTCTGCATCCTAGACTTAATGCTGTCCAAGATGACTGTGATTGGTTTAAAGAAATACAAATGAGCCAGAGCGTTTTTTTTCCCCTATAGCAGAATGATAATGCCAGACCTTCAGTGCCAGATCCTGTGTGATTCTAGTGGGCAAATATTTAAGACTGTTAAGTAATGAATGCCTGTTTGAAGCAGCACTGCCCTCTTGGCCCCTTATTTGTGGTTAAAGAGACTTGTTCACATCTTTGGTCTATTTTACAATCCAGAGCTGGAATCAAACCCTCAGTCTGACTGCCCTCTGTGGTTTCAGGGGGCACAGGTTCAAATCTGTCAGTGAGAAAAGACAGCAGTCATTTCCTTTGAACAGCTAGTTACACTCTAATTTAAGGCATAGAGACGAAATAGATGTGTATGTTTGCTGCTTTTGTGTGCTTTTGCTTTTCCAAACTTGAAAAGGACACTTAAGGCCACAAGTGGTTTGGTCTCTCCGCCCTTTTCACGTTCTGAAAGTCTGACAACATCCCTCTTAAATCATCCGCTGATATCATCGACTTCATTTGATGTTTCCAAAAAGTTAGAACAAATCAATATTGCACAGTACACAACATCCACTCGCTGCCAGCCACACCAGATTGGATATAAGACTCTGTTGGCCATCGCAGAGCAAAACAGCAACTTCAAGGATGAAATATGGAACTATTTGTCATGGCATTGTGTGTATTTTGACTTTAAACATGTTCTTATTGGCTTTCGCGTGTGAGGCACAAGTGAGGTTATTAATTATCAAAGTCTCTCAGCTCTAGTAAAGGCAACAGCTGCATTTCATAGAGGACTCGCAGGCAGCTTTGTATATAAAGAGAGGGACAGAAATAGACCTTTGTGCCTCAGAGTGATGTGTTTCATTTCATTACAGAGCTGAAGTGGCTGAGAAACGGGGACAACGAATGTTGATGAAGCACCTGATTGATTTACATTTACTTGCCTTTCTTTAGAAATTTATTTTGCACAACTTGTTTTCCCTCCAAGTCCCAGTGTATAATTGACCGAGTTAAGTTTAATCTCCCTTTCTTACTTTTAATCAACATATTTTCATGCACATTTTGAGGTATTGCATTAGGAAAGGTTGATAAACAGGTTGGAAAAGGTTGATTTGTTTCTTATTCTTCATCTTCTTCTTTGAGGATTATTGGTGGTTGTTAAACAAGTGGTTTTGTTTACAGTTTCTGACCTCTACTTCCACTTCTCTGTACTCTGCAGCCAACTTCTGATGAAAATGTGGTTTGCGTATCCAACATCAGACTAGAGAAACAGCATTGTTCTTGTTTGCAGTGTAGAGCTATTTCTGGTCTCATGAGTATGATAAGAAAAAGTGTAACAGCTGAGATCAGTCTTTTATTTTGTTAGAACATACATATAACTCTGTTTAGCTACTTGTTTGTATTTTCAAAGTACTAACCAATGTGTCTGACGAACACATTGTTCTATATCGGGTAATGTTTGCTGGCTTAGCTGGAATGTAAACTTTACCAAGTCCAATAAAAAGCATTGGTGTGCCCAGTAACACTACTGTAGTAAGTCACTTAGCTGGATATGCTAACAATTGCAGCTTACATTAGACCAGATAAACAGACTGCTCAATGAATTCCGCACACTTTGGTTTTGGAAAGGATAACAAAAAGACACCCTCCAAACTCTTTAGATGTTGCTCTTATTACAGTCTTGTGGATTGTGCACTTCAACATGTGGAGAAATCCAGAGCTTGACAGGCCTGCCATGCCCAGTTACAGTTGCCAAGCTACGGTTGGACAATTGCGGCTCGGGGTAGGGATTTAATGAACAGTCAGTTTGCAATAAAGAGGAGCACTGATAGTGGGTGACTTTTAACATGTTGTGGGAAACAGAGGAAATGTGCCTGGTGGTCTGTGGTAATAAGTACATTTCCTTCTGTTGAATTCAGTATAAGGATGATGGAGGCAGAACACACACAGCGGCAGCTTCTTCGGAAGATATGAGCATAACCTTTGAAGTGACTGGTGACAGTAGTTCATATATCTGCCGATGGTTTTGTCAGGTGGACGGCCGTCTATAAACACATTCCAGAGGTCCAGACATGAACCATTTTCCAGAGAAGGTGGAGAGCAGCAATGTTAAAAATCACAGGCTTGTTTAGGTTTTTTGCAGAGTGATCACTGCATTATGAAACTTTACATCTCTCACCCCGGGGTCTGGAAATGCCCACGTGGACACATGGCTTTTTCATTGTCCTCACAAAGCCCGTCTATTGTCTGCTGCCTCTCTCTGTGTCTCAATCAGAGACTCTGACGCTGCTCTGCGGATGCACCTGGGCCATAAGGTTTCACTCATACGGAATATTAAAACGCTGACAAAAAGTTAAACTGAGCGGCGCTGTCGTCTTTTAGCAGACTGTTCTTGTAGTGCAATATTAGGTGCTATTGTCCGGACAGGGATTAGATTTAAAAACAGCATGGTCTTTATTGAAGGATATCATGTTTTGGGGGGATGAATGCAGGATTATTTGAGCTGGACGGGCTGCGATGAGGGGGCGAGGTGTGCAAGAAGGCTGAAGGTGGCTCTGACTTTTGCTATTAGTCTGCATTGGGGCACAGACTCGCTGTGGATCGGCCCAGTCATGAGCCTAACAGATGTGGTCCTCTCTCTGTTCCTCGTCCAGGCTGCCATGGCAGTCGTTCAGTTATTCTCTGTCAGAGGTTCAGCCCAGGGAGTACAGGTTCGGGCCTTGCGTGCGCCCTCCCCAGTGTTTACCCTTCATCCTGTCAGCATGGCTGGATACTGGCTAAAAACAGCCAGCAGCTGATGATGTCCAGGACTGATAGAGGTATCTGCTTTCATTAAAGAAGACTCTATTAGCCAATGGTGTGAATTTAACGTTTGTTCTATGAAGCCAAGCCTTGAACAAATGAAGGGTTATCTATAGCTCTCTAATTGGAACCACCTTGACTGTTGCTTCTCTCTCTTTCTCTCCCTCCATCGCCCTCCGCCTCTCTGGTGAGTGATTTCATGACTTTTGTCCGCTGGCGTCACAAGAAACAGATGTGAGCGAGATTCCTGCTGGTTTCTGTTTTCGATCGAAAACCTGGTAGATGGTCGGATTGATGACATTTTGTTTGCCTGTGAACATGTTCTTCATTGGATTTATGGAGTGTCTCTCCGCTTTCAAAACACCTGCCACGCCGGGGCAGATGTCGAATCAAAGTTGATACTCTCACGTCTCCGACATGGCCGCACAAAGGAAAAGTCAGACTGAAAAATAAATAATGGGAAAGAATACAAAGTGAAAAATATCTTTTGCTTGACATTATATTTTTTTAATGCTTTGTAATGCTCATGAAACAGATAAATGAAGGAGAAGCAACATCCGTCATTAATATATGCCCTATAAAAGTGTTATCTTGACAAATTGTGTTATCTTCGGACCAGTATACTCAAGGATGAAGTATCACTAATATATCTTGTTGTTTTTATTATTGCAGCCCTATCTCCTTGTGATTTAGCCTTGTGGTAAGTGTTAAATCTGTATAGTGTGAACAGTATGATATACAGCTGAGGCTATACATTAAAGGGATGGTTTGATTATTTAATGTGGAGTTGTATGAGGTACTTATCAATAGTCAGTGTATTACCTACAGTAGATGTTGGTCAGCAGTGAGGAGAAGCAGAAAGGGGCACAGAAGCTAAGCAGTGAACTGCTGTGGACAGGGTCAACAACAAAAGGTATTATAGCCATTAAAAAAAATCTATTTAAGTTTAAATGCACGCTATACTTGACATCAGTCATTTAACTGGCAGAACATGAGTTGCTGGGCTACTGTGGCTTCATTGTCTTAGTCAGTTTAACACAAACAGATTGCGGCATCAGTAGACAAGCCACTCCCGTGTTCAGTGAGGTAAAGTTATTGATTTCACTTGTGGAGTTTGGGGAGAGTGATATTTGGATTCTGTAACAGTGATTTCTAATCAGAAAAGGCCGTCTGACTGCAATGTAAAGCTGCAAAAACATTTTAAATATAGTGGACATTAAAACAGATTAAGATTTCTTTAGGTGGGGCTTTTTTTAAGGAAGTTAAAATGCGTTTTGTTGCTGACCCTCTCCACAGCAGTTCATTGCTTAGTTTCATGCTGTCTGTCTGCTTCTCAAAACTGGAGACGTGCTGAACACCAGTTACTACACACATTAATAATCCAAACTATTCCTTTAATGATTTGTTAGGAGTCTAATTTCTATGATATCATTTCTTTTAGTATTTAGCAATGAATTGTGTGACCACTTAATTGATTGCAGTTGAACTTGTCAAGTAGAAAAACAATTAGTGTGTTTTTTTTCTGATTTGTGTTGAACCTGTGGTTAACCTGATAACTCCTAGAGCAGCTCTGGAAAGTAGAATGATCCTCTATTCTTTCCCCAGCTTCAGAGGCCCTGTCAGTTCACATTAGCACTAACAGTCAGCTGCACCCCGGCCTGCTCTGTCTGGCAATCAGCTTGTGAGTCTGAAACACCTGCTCATGTTAGGCAGTTTCCATGGAATAATGCAGTAATTCCACCAGGAATTGATTGGGAAGAAAGCGAGGAAAAGAGAAAAACAAATATGCGCCCGCACATACAGTAGACTCGATTGGAAAGAATGCCACTGTTTGTTTTTTCAAGCTAAGGAAAAACCTCTCCTCTTTTACCGCGGGACATCAAAGAGGTTTTTGTGATATGAGATGGTCTGCATGCACTGCTCCGAAGTGAATTACGCCCCCTGTTCCCCCGGTGCAGTCTGCAGCCCCCTTTGATAATTGTGAAAAAAATATGAGCTGCTATATCTGCTTTTCCATGGGTATCTGTCTTTCTTTATGGGAAATAAGTCAAAGTTCAGACGTAAGGTTTAGCTCTATATTCGGATAAAAAAGCTACTTGATGTTTGAGATTCCCTGCATATCCAAGAACTTTAAATCAAAAGAAGAACATTGACAAGGCAGAGCAAATTATACATGATGCTTTTCAGCTCCTCACACAACTTTATGTCTTAGTGGTATTTCCTGGATCATACTCTTAGTTTTTTTTGGAGGACATGAGTCTCTTTTAATTCCTCCCAAAGCCCAAAGAACTCCCTTCTGCTTCAGACACTTTTACAATCCATCAGGATTTGCTCTGACTTTTCCTCAGACACTAAGACTGGGTTGCACCAACAAGGATTAAGTTTTAAACCCGATTAAATCATGGTTTAACTTTAGATTATGTTGTACCAAACTTTTAAAATATTAAATTTAAGAAAGATTAAATTTAAACCTCTATTTAAACCTCAGTTTAGTTTTTTCTAAATTAAATTGAAATATGTTGCACCAAAGCTTTAAATTTAAAATGTGATCAAGTAGGCTATTTATCTTAAACTTACACTTGGGGAGGGTTAACTTTTGAAATAGCTGACTTTTTGAGATAGATTGAAAAAAGTTAACACACAGACTCAACCCAATTGAGTATTATGATGTGTCTCTTCTTTGGTTCACTCCATTTGATCCAATAAAATAGTCTTCCCGCTGCTGCCAGGCAGTCTCTTTTTTCTTTAATGTGTTGTTTTTCATGTTCAATTCACTATTTTGCCAATAAGTTTTTTTTCCCTCCAAGGATGAGAACTTAGAGCCTCTCTGTCAAGCTGTTGTAAGTAGGCTAACTTAGCGAACCACCTTTTTAGTTAGCTAGCAAACAGTGTAACATTTTTTAACTTGCTAGCAAACAAGATAGCATTTTAAAAAACTTTTTAGCTAGCTAGCAGACAAGGTAATGTTTTGTTAAGGAATACAGAGCAGCTGAAAGTTAATGGTGTCTCCCCTCTTCTTTACATGCTAGGTCCTAACAGCACATCTGTCTCCATATTGATAAAACTGTTTAATTTTGGTTTACATCAATAATCTTGGATTTACTGAATTATGGTTAGTTTTTAATTGTGCAACAGAGCTTTTAAATCTGAATTTACTCATTTTACACCTAGTTTTGCTTAACTCTGATTAGAACTAATCTTAGATTAAATTAACCTTTATTGGTGGAATTCAGTCTAACTGATTTTCATCACTCTGGTTCCAGCTGTTGCAGGACTGTTTCTTCAAGATTTCACCTCAGATCTGTGGGAATCATTCTCTCTCTCTCTCTCTCTCTCTCTCTCTCTCTCTCTCTCTCTCTCTCTCTCTCTCTCTCTCTCTGTGGCTTCCATGTTTCCACCATTTTGACAAATACAAGTATTCCCACTCCTTCCAGAGGGGAGGATAAGTGTTGGTGTTCTTGCCAGGGTCGAGCATGCTGCAGGGAAGACATGATATCAAAGGGCTGGGGGGGATTTTGGAGAGTGAGGAAGCACACCTCCTGGGCCCTAGAGAAACACAACTCCTCACACATCCATCATCCCACTAGAGCACCATTAACATCGTCATTCCTCACCCAGCGGAGGCATCTCGCTCAAGCAGGATTTGTCTCTCCAAACATGCAATCTGAATTCCTTCATTCCTTTCAGAGCATCCTTCTCATAAGCTCGTCCATGGGCGTGGGTTACATATTTTGACAAATTGTGCTTTTAGAGCAAACTACGGCCTCTAGTGTGAGTGAAAGGGTGAAACAACTTCTCTGTGATTACATGTGGGGAAAAAAAGTTTTCCAGGTAACAATTTATAATTAAGGTGCCTGTAATAAGCATTAGTTAATAAGTAATAAGGCCCCTGTAAGATGCTTATTAACATTAATATGTGTTAATACGACTATATAAGTGTTAATAATAGCAGAATAAACACATTTATTCTTTATATGACATTTCTTAGCATTTCTAAGAAACTTGTAAACAGTGTATAGACTGTTTAAGAATGTTAATAAAAGTCTCATGAGTTTCTTATAATTGTTTATAATAGCATTACAAAGACATTTATTGAGCCTAGCTAACTTACCTATTACAGGTATGTCATAGTTAAACCTGTACAAAGCCTTTGTTGTTTCGTTATTAAATATTTCTGCATATTTTTATTACACATTCATTAACAGTTAACAAATGCATTTTGGGGGTACCAGACCTAAACTGTGAACAATGTTTTATAAGGTTAATAAATTATTTATTATGCACTTATCAACAGTTAACTATGTGTTTTGGGGGTACCACATCTAAAGTGTGAAAAATGCTTCTTAAGCTTAATAAATACTTTATTATGCACTTAATATCAGTTAACCAAGCTTTTTAAAATGAATATTTCCAGGCATTTTGCCTTTATCGGACAGTGACAGCTGAAGAGAGACAGGAGAGGGGGGAGCGTAAGAGGGGATGTCCCAAGCATCTTTTTAACTAACACTTGCAGGCATCTTTAATATAAAGTGTTAGGGTTTATCATTTATTTGGAAATTTGTAATTTGGTTTGCAGTTGCTTTTTCATGTTTCATGCATGTTCCATATCAAGGGGAGCGGTAATGACTGAAAAATTGATTTTATCTGATCTCAGAATCTGGATTAGGTGATGGAAAGCGATGTGTGCGCGGTGGAACTTTGCGCCTGATGTAGAAACAGGTTGTTATGTTCCTGCTGTGCTTACTTGCTGTTTACTTTGTCTCCTCAACCTGCTAAGACATGAGATATTGTCTTCCTACTCGCAGGTATTCTGCAAGCTGTCTCTCCTGAGCCTGCACACACACACACACACACACGCACACACACACACACACACACACACGCTCACACACACACACACCTGCGCGTGCACAGACAATTTCCCCCTGTGTTGATGGCTGAGCGAGAAAAACATTCCTCAGTCAGGAGGCGGAGGTGCCCTGAAGGATTGCGTGTGTGTGTGTGTGTGTGTGTGTGTGTGTGTGTGTGTGTGAGAGAGAGAGAGAGAGAGAGAGAGAGAAAGAGAGGAGAGAAAGACAAAGGAGCCATTTCACAGCAGCTTTTCCCTGACAAGACAGTGGACACGATCAGCTGTAATCCCTCCTGCACTCACACACACACCTTCAACAACTTTGTGAGACATAAGAAAAAGCTCTTCCTCTTGTTCAGACACACAGACACCAGAGACACACTCCTGCTGCAGAGTGAGGCCAGGTGGATTACATCAGGAGTTGGGTATTACTTCAGGTGATGCCTTGTCATCTGCAGGGTGTAGGTGTTGTACATGGACTTAATGCAGCGAACTTCGGGGAGAGGCATTTTGTCGAGGTGAAGGCAAACAGCAAAGAAATAAACATGTTGTCAAGGCAATATCAAGCATGTTCCCTCACGCCTGCGGCTGGCAGCGGGAGTAATTTGCCGCTGTTTCTCTACTTAAACACCTGTGACACACGATATGAGCAAAGCCTGGGAAAAGCATGGTTGTGGTTCCCTTGGGGGAGTTTGGGGGGCGAGGGTGAGGCCTAAAGAAGTGTGTGTTCCTGGGGTGTTTGCCATGCAGCCCGGTGTGCGTGGAGCGCGGGGCTGCTGGGGACTCCAGTGTGTGTTCAGCTGGACCTGCAGGATGTTTTTATAAGGGAGGCGATCCCCTCCTGCACAATGCACACTCACACTCACAGGTGCTTGCAGGCTTTAGCTGTGACGGTGCAGGGTTACGTGGTCAGTGCACCATGCGTCACTGCGCAATATGTTCGGTATGCAGAGCGTAGGTCGGTCTCAGTGCAGCGGCGGCGGGGCCTTTCCTGTAACCTCCTGTCTGATGTCTGCTTCGTGGCAGCCAGGCTCGTACGCCTTCTCCTCCTCTCTGCTGTCAGTCTGTCAGGAGGCTTGTTCAAAAATCTGGAGGTTAGGTCTGCCCCGCCAGGCCTCAGAGGGACCTCCACTCACACGTTTCCCACAGGCAGCAGCAGCAGGAGGAGGAGGAGGAGGAGGCCTGACGCTCGCAGCCAGTTTTTGTGTAGTTACAGTAACTGTCTGGCTATTCCCCGCCAGCAGGAATAAATAAATAAATAAAGGGAACTCCACTTCATAACATTTTAATTGGCTTTGGAGGCTTAGCTGTGGCTCGCCTGTGGTTACCGCGGTCAGACAAGTATGGAGCGCAGCAGCCACTGGATGTTTCAGGCTCTCAAACACACGAACACTCTCTAAGAAACACACACACTCAGCAGCTACACTCTCACTTGCTAAAGGCCAAAAGTGCCGTACCACAGAGGTTGGCATTTCCTTTGACCAAACCACTTGTCGAAATCCAACTCCCTCATTACACCGTGTTAGAAGTGCTGCACGCTGCGGCGAAACTTCCCTGTGAACCCACCAATGGCTCAGACTTATCTTCCAAACAAGTCAAATCGGACTGTAAACACTCTGAGCTTGTTTCTGTTCGACCTCCCGTTCTGCTGCCCGTGTGTGTGTGCTGAGTGTTTTGATGTGTTTTGACTTGAGGCTTTTGCGGTGTGTGTGGTTCCCATGCCATTTGGAGGCTGCACTGGATAGGATCCTGTCAGCAAGAAGCCTCGCTGTGATGAAGCCTGCAAGTGGCATCTGATGATGTCATTACCTGTGTTGTTATGTGTGTGTGTGTGTGTGTCTGTGCGAGTATTTCTTATGTTTGGTTATAAGAGGGATTAAGTGGTGTTTCAGAGTGGCCCCTCAGTTCAGATGAGATGATATGAAGGTCTGTGTTTGACTGTGTGAGTGTTTCCTGGTTGCCTCCAGTACCTCTGAGTGATAGAAAAGTCTCCAATTAGAGCCTGAGCTCATGTCACACATCTGCTGATCCCATCCACCCAGCTCCAGGAGTTTCCTACCTATTTATGAGAAAGCCATCCATCCGCCTTCACGCCTCCTAATCCCCCAGCCTCCATTATTCCTGGGAAGCGCACTGTCACCATAGAAATCAAGAGCAAGAAACAGAAAAACAAAACAACTGTAATCGGGGGGAAATGTGGAAGAAGAAAACAGAGAACGAGGCAGGAAACAATTGTGAAAATCCTCCAAAGGTCAAAGCACTGGTAAAAAAAATATATATATATAAAAAGAGAGAAAAATGAAGAAAGAGAAAAAAGAATCGGCCATGAAAGTGTCAATGTGGAGTTTGTGACGCATTGTCGGTGCGAGGTTTGCCTGCTCAAGCGAATGGGTCTCAGGGGCTCTTTATTTTTGAAGCTTGACTGCAATTTGGATAAGAGAGCCAGAGGTCCCAGGGAAGGAGCCGCCAACCCTGACAAGCTGCTGGAGGAGCCCTGCGCGGGGTCACTGAGCGAACCCCATCCCAACGACTCGGGAAGACAAAACACGAATGCACGCATTTTGGTGCAGATTATCAGATGCACGCATGCTTTCTCAGAAAAAAGGGGTTCAGAGGTCACCCCTTAAATTTTCAAATGTTTACCCATGTATCAAATGGTCCTTAACTGCTAAGATTTAGATTCCCCTGGGTAGGTTCTACAGAAAATCCTTATAAAAGGGTTCTCTCTAGAACCCCCCAGGTAGGTTCTAAATGAAACCTTTGGACTAAAACAGCATTTTCAGTTGAACCTCTCACAGTGTGGTCTAGACAACTTCAGAGTGTGGGAAGGTTCTTGCTAGAACCCCCAGAGAGGGTTTTGGGTGGAACCAGTACACTAAAGATGGGTTCTTTGAACTTTGAACCTGTCACAGATGGTAGGTACAACCCTCTAAAAGGGCTACAGATGGCACCTATATAACAGGTTCTACCAGGAACCAAAATGGTTTCTCTTATGGGAACTGGAGAACTGCATATTATGGTCCTAGTTAGTACCTTTATTTCTAAGAGTATATGATGATGCACTCAAACCTCATCTTGTGCAGAGGCTCATCAGTGTGTTATTGTTTACTGTGTCTTCTTTCCACCATGGCTGCCAGCTTCTCCACTTCTCTCTGTCTCCTCCACCTTAAAACAAAGTGAGACACTCATGGGCAGCCTCATTACTCTGACAAGAAATGTCTCGAATAATCTGTGGCCATAGAAACCACCAAAATAATAAAAGCAGCGAGCTGTGAACAAATGCGATCCTGTAAGAAAACATCAAGTGAGAATCTGAATCCTGACTGTTATCCCGTTCAAGTGCATTCACACAGACGCATGGATTGTTCTCCACATACTGGTCTATGCATGTGCTAATTTGTCAGACCGTTGCTTGATGTAACGTAATAAGGACAGTGAGTGTGAAAGCCGTGTGAGTCTGACATGTTCCTGTTTTGATCGGGAGATTCCATTATTACTGCAAAGGTTAAGCCTCCAGAAGACTGGCTGCTGACTGCTTGATGGGATTAGAGAATACATAATTGTTCGCCAGTCACATGTGTCATAAAAAGAGAGGCCAAACCCTTTGTAATGAGGATTATGTGTCTTTTCCATGGATTCATTTCTCCGCTCTGTGACATTATTGTGTGCTTGGTGAGCTGTGGGAGCCTGTACGTATCTCCCATCCTGACTGTCTTTGTCTGATTGCACACATGGGCCAACTACCTTGACTTTCCACTGTGCACTCTGAGAGTTTTACTGGTCAGTGTGGAGACAGAGCACCATTGGCCAAAACCCGTAAAACTAGCGCAAGCATGTTTCATTGCACGACAAGGTGTGAACTAATAGAGTCTTAGTGTTTGGCAGCCGAGAAAACTGGAAGTGAACCCTTGGACCTTGACTAACCTCAGCAGATAATTGTCTGTTATTTTGCTTTTACTCAGGAGGAGTCAGAACAGTTTGAGAAACCTACCGTTTAGGTGTTTTATGTGCTGGACTGATGAAGGCCATTGGCGTTTAGTCTTCTTTTAAATGGCTGTGTGAAGCTGTTTATTGTTCAGTATATTAATTGACTTTAAGTGCTCCCACAGGCTCCATAAAGTCAAATGAAATAGCCACAGTGGTATAAATCCTCCATCATGAGGTGGATACAAAGACAACAAGAAACCGCAGATTCATGTTTTTTTTTGTTGTTGTTGTTCTTTTAATTTGTGTGAGCAACTGTGTGTGTAAGAGAGGGAAAGCGGGGATAGAGATAGGAAGAGAGGCTATGGAAGAGTATGAAAAATGAAAGGAGGAAGATTTTCCTTTTTTCACATTTTTCATTTCAAGAATAAAGTTGAAAATGTTGAGAATAAAGTCAAACTTTCAGTATTAGTGCCAGGCCTAAGAAAGTAATTAATCAGAGGAGGTATTTTGCATTTTGACAATAAAGTTGATGTTGATGTCGAGAATAAAGTTAAGTGCTATTTCAATGAAATGCAAAATAAAAAATATTCCCTGTAAGATTCCTCCTTCTCTGTAGCGAAGCAGAAAGAAGGGAGAGTCTGTGTCCTTGAATATAGTATGAAAACCTTGTAGGTTCAGTTAGTCTGATTTTCAAACTTTTGGTTAACAGATTTCATGGTTCTCTAAGGGATGAAACCAATTTTCAACCACTTAAATGATGATGCCAAAATAGTATCATCATTTTAAGACAAGGCTGTTTGATATTAGTTTCCCCTTTATAAAGTGTTTATAAGCTGTAACTAATGCCTTTATGAATGATTAAGAGATAGATCACCAGAGGCTCCACGATACAATATTATCACAAAAGTTAAATCACACTATAGTTACAATATTATTGTGATAACTTAATTTGCTTTGCTCAAGATCATCCAGTGGATTTAAAAAGTAATTAATTTTATTATTTCTATAAAGGATTACAATTTAAATTGAGATTAAATGAAAAAATCCCTTTTAACCCTTTAAGATCACATCCCCATTCATACTGTGCAACAATAAATGCCCCAAATGCTGTAAAACAAAACATGACGTGTGCTTACGGAGGCTTGAACCAACCATTTTCAACCAACAACTACATCCACCCATCAATCAGTCTTCAACTTTTAGTGTCATAGAGCTAAAATCTATTAATTAGCAATCCAACAACAGCATGGTACGTCAAGTTAGGACACAACCACATTTCAACATTCAAATCAAATTCCTTTTTGTTTTATGTCCCGCCTGCCAGTCCTGTTTCACTTGGAAATATGATGAAATATGATATGAAAGCTATATAGTCTTGAAATGCTGTTTCATCTGACTTATATCGTAACCTATAAATGGTATCTTATTAGAAAGTGGTAGAAAATAATACTTTAAGGCTATTTCCCTTGTCCATGCATCTTGAAAGTAGGTGAAACAAATCCAGCAGGTAAAAATGACAGATTAATGTTAGTCTTGTGATATTAGACAACAGGAAGTCTCACAGACCCTAACAACCATGCTCCTTTAATTTTCTCAAGGACAGCCCTTATCAGAAACAATGCTCTCCTCCATTCCCCTCAATAGTAAGCAGATAATGTCATGGTCCCAGTACAAAAGGCCACCATAAAGACCTCGGATTTATTTGGCAATCGGCAATCAAGTTTTTTTTAAAGTAATTGTTTGTAATTGTTTCCACCCAGTTCTAGCAACAAAAGTTGGAAGATTGTTCTCAGTCTCTATTTAGCGAAACTTTTAGAGACTCATCTGTGAGTCTAGATCAGTATTAACGTTAGATGCTGGCACAACAAACAAGAAAGTGAGAACTTTGAGCAAAAGGAAAAAGCAAGCAGTGATGTACTGGGCCCCCGGGGGCCTATAACCTGAGCCTATTGTTTGATGATTTTGTTATTGATTAATTTTCCCATTTCACTTGCTTCTCCCCCCTACCATTGCTGAAAATGAACATAGTCTGTCTCCATCTCCTCATTTAATGACATTTGACACAGATGATTCGAGATGTGTGTCTGTGTTTGGAGCAAAGTGGTGCTGTTGAGTGTAAATGCAAAGTGATCACTGGAGCATGCACTGAAATAAGGCTTGGCTGTGGGGAAAGGAAACATTAAGTCTTGCGCTGCACAGCAAACACCAGAAACTGCATTAAACATTACAGCCACATTGTAATTTTACAGCCTGTTTTAGTATTGCTCTTGACTCTAATGTTTGAGTGAGGCAATCAGTGCGGGTGAAGCACAGGAATCCAAACTAACTTTGAAGTACACATTCATGTAATGAGTTTTCTTGCACGCCAGGCATTTACTGTAAATTGTGGGGACTGGTGGACAGAGCGAGTCCACAAGGCCTATTGAGCTGTCTGAGGTGTGTTTAGAGGCCTGCTCAGACCTGACTGCTGCTGTATTGACTGTGTGGACTGTATGGGCTTGAGCTCCAGGAGTCATGGAAGAGGAAAGTGTGTCATTGATTTCGGTCAAAACAGTTGGTTTTAAGGCTCAACTTAACATATAATATGCAAGTTTTGCCACTTGGGGTCTTCCATCGTGGAGATTGATGAGAGAATAAGTGAGGATGTTCCCATGGACAGCGACTTCATAAACCTGTCTGTGAAGGTATATGGCAGATACACTTGACAGTAGGTAATAATACATCATCAAATTAATGATGATCGGCTTAATGTGGAAATTTATAATTTGAAATGTAGTCAAACAGGATAATGTGACATAATTATGAAGTATAATTTATTTTTCAAACTCAAAATGGAATATACAGTCATTAGTGAAAAACTTTGTTTTGGATAACAGCAGACTGACTGCGCATGAGTCTACGTCAGGTCTGGACCACCCGTAGTTTTCCTAAATCACTCATACACATATGAATAAGACTAAGAATAAGACTGTTCATACAAGTGGTTCTTACAGGCCCATTGCTGGAAACATTTGGGATAATGTAATTTAACAAAATACATGTGTCAGGCATTTTTAGACATTTTAATGCAAAAATATTACATATTATAGATTTAAAGCAACTATGATCAATATTTTCACATTAACGATGGATAACGTGCAATATGAAGGGAACTGCTTTCAAGTGTTGCAAGCCCCAAAGAATTGTCATCTGACTCAAGCTTTTCAGCATCTTTCATGTCGTTGTTTTTGGTTTTCCAGGTAAACGTCATGGCATGCTATCAGATCGGACTTGAGTTTCTCTGTGGCATCAGTACTGAGGCCGCAGGCTGTGTCGATCCTCTGTCTCAAATACAATAAAGTCATCCTCAGAGTCACCTTCGGTGACAGGTGCAGGCAGTGGTACTAATTGCAGAGGAAGAAATATGGTAAAATTGTAGTGGTAACAGATTGCTTATTTGAAAACGTGACTAAATAATGGAGTACTTGAATAGTGAAATAACTTGTTAGGTTTCATGTTGCAACAAAAAAATTACCTGAGTGCTCTAACCACACCCAACACTATAGACTGTATAATAAATAACATTGATGTCAAGTGGTTCTGGATTACACTCGTACATCGCTGCAGTTAAACCACTGGAGGTCAGAAAAAAACAAGATTTTCAGGAGGTGATAAGTTCCTCTTTACTGATGTCTAGTGTGTGATTATGTAGCAGTTCTTTGCTGCCTTTGATTCTCTCTGTGTTTGGACGGCGTCTGTGTGAGAAACAAACAGAAAAAGCTGTGAGTGTGTGCGGTCCTGCTAGTGTACTTCTTCAACACCCTGAAATGCGTAAAATGGCCCTCAGTGGAGCGAGCCTCCACACTGCCTATCACTCCATTACCAGCCGCGCCGCTTGACTCAGGCCAATGTGCAAAACAGCTGTGGAAAAGGCCTCATGCCTTTTCTTTAATAGAGTGTCCCCTTAGAAATGTTTTTCCTACTCCCCCCATTTTTATCAGAAGTATAGAAATACCCACCCACTTCTGTCATGTAAGATTGGTTCCCCTCCAAGTATGACATGATGGAGCTCATCTGGATTGAGTTAGGGTGTGGCACCCTGTGGAGATAGAGTGGACGGGAATGTCATTACTGAATCGATAAAGCCCTGTTAGCAGTTTGGGCTCACAGTGTGCAGCAAACACCGGATTCGCTCAGTAGGATGCAGTCCCCGTGTTCAGAGGGAGCCGCTGTATCATGACGATGCACCATTTTGCTTTAGGAAGTGCCTGTCTCCCCCCTGCATCCCCACCCCAACTCCTGTTTCTGCTATGTTACTTGTGGGTTGCACGAATTTCAGCACCCTTAAAGCGCCTTCTGTTACCATTCAAGTTTTAATGCACAGATCATTCTTGCAGGAAGGATCAGATTTTGTCATCTCCTGTATTTGGAGGTTATTACCTAGATTAGCTAGATGCAGGATCAGAGAGACACAAACCTAAAATTACTTTGTTTTGTTGACTGTTTTCACTTTCTTTTAAAACTGATTTATCTTTATTTGTGTAAATTAACATTATGTAAAAAAAACCTACTTCTCTCATGCCTGAATTAGCCTTGAACATCTCCAGTCCCCACCTCCTCTGTCTGTCTCTGTTCACACACCAAATATGCTCCTCAGTCTCAGTCTAATTCAGCAAAGCCAATAGAAACAGTTCATGAGCCATGTGCTGCAGCTTGTGTGCTAAGGTAATTCTGTTTAATTGGTTGCACATTACAGAAGCAAAATCTCTGATGAGAGCCTCTGTGATATCACATCAAGTAATGGGAAGCAACAGAGATCAGTAAACAAGAGACTGAAATGCATTTTTCCATGAAAGACAAAGTGACAAACATAATCATGTCAGAGTATGTGGGAAATGACATGCTGCATTTTATTTGCTCATTATTCGACTGGAAGGTATTAAGTAAAGGAAATACAATTTAAATGACTCAATTAATATGGCAACTGATAGCATTTATGCAACCAAATAATCCACTGTAAGCATCATTATGACAGGATTAATACCTAAATCTGCAAGAACAGATTTTTTGACTATGTGGGGGCACCAAAAACAAGCTCACATTTAATTTTATATGGTGAACTTGTTAGCAAACAGTAGCCCTATACACATCCCACACAGAGCGCAATTTGCATTAATTCAGAGTCGTCCAATTTTCACTCTTCTTTAAGCTGCTCTTGGTCTCAACAAGCTCCTGAAAGAAATATCTTAAGCTGCTAAAAGCTTTGCTCTGTTCACTAGCCGGTTGCTAACTTCATCAGTCTGCTGTTTCCCCGTGAGCACCAACCAGGATTTCAATGTTGATTTCTGTTTAGATACTATTTGGTCTCAACGTCTATGGCCTCTTACAGTATCAACAAAATGCAAAAGACAAATTTGTTCAATCATTTTGATAATTTATTCAGTTATAGGTTGAAAGAGAGATGATATTGAGTAGTATGAAGGTATTTCATGTCATGTTTCACCGGTAGAAATGTAGTCTATATAAAGATGAAATTTGCCAGCATTTAATGTTTTATATAAACTGTCAACAAGTCCACATGGGCAGGAAGATGTGGGTAAATGGGTGACATGCAGGACTTTAATTCAGGAGGCTGGGGTTTGAGTGCCATGTGTTTGGATGTGGTATCTTAGTTAGGCTTCAAAGTGACAATAGACAATTATTTGCACATTGTAGAGGATGAAAAATCTAATTATTGCAAATCCCTGCAAAATATGGTTTACATGTGAACGTTCAGTCAAGGTGTTTAAATAGTTAGTGATAAAACTTTAACTAATTTTAGTTTTTTAATTGAACCTACTTTAAACATCTTTTCACTGGTGACCATAGTTGTTTTTTAAATGCCTTTTCAACAGAAAAATGTTCACTGGGTTGTTTTTCTGTGAGTGGCTTTTGAGCTTTTTTGCTGAAAAGAAACAGTTAAAACAGACATCAGCTGCCTACTGATGTCTTTTGTTGATATTAAAATATTAATTAGAGCAGCTTTAAAGTTTATTGTTGTATTGTTTCAGAATGATGCACTTCTATGCACTGTGTAGTATACAGATTTCAAATTAGGGAAAAAACTAATATTGGATCGGTACTTGGTTCTACAAGTGAGTTGAGGTACTGGATTTGACACTGGGAGAGAAAAAGTTGTTTGGTTGCATCGCTACTTTTGTACAGATTATTTTGATAATGACATAAATTATCATAGTCAAATCAAGATTATAATAAAGCGTCTAATCATGTTTTTTCTTCCTAGCTTATGAAATGTTTTGATAACATTTATGCCTGTGATGCATTCCGAACTAAATGGATTAGGAAAATGATGCATGGAACAGAGCGTGTGCCTGGATCAGGTGTTGTAAGGTGTGGCCGGTCCAGTGGCGCAGCACAATGTGCAGGTTGAAAGAAGAAGAAGAATGCTGTCAGTGTTTGTGGTTTGTTGGTCAGCCTTTTCCTGGTTCAGACGCTCATTGTTTCCACTTGTTCTTTTGGTGCTGCATTTGTAAATCCCCTGCTGAATGACATTTGCTTTTTGAATGACATTTCCTCATGAGTGATTTAATTATGAAAAGATTTCCATTTTCCATTTTAATCTCTGCAGCCATGTGATAATGTCTCCCAATCAACCATAGTACATTTGAATTTGCGTAAGAAAATGTGATTTGTGACACCTGCATTAACAGGCCTTTCATCCCCCTGCAGCACCTCTGCACCTCTGTGCCTCTGCATCTGGGAGATTTCTCCTATCTCAACCCCCTGGTGGCTACTTATGGGAGATTTTAGTCCTTGTAACCATTTACTCAAGCAGACGTAAAAGCATAGCTGAAATAGCTGACATTTTCCCTAAGTCTTGTTTGATTACGTGAGAGAGGTTCTAATGAGAGACATCAGGCTTGTTTTCCAGCCCTTCTTGTGCATGTCGAACACTCAGCCCAGGACCCATCAGGCCGGTTCTCTCCCAGCCTGTCTTTGATGCCAGCGCAGAGCAATCAGACTAATTGGCCATGGCAACACTGATGAAACATTTCAGAAGGAGAAAAACACAGGCTTGGGAAACTGAATCAATATCATTAATCACGGGCAGGAATCTGCTATTAATGGTGTCTGTTTTCTATTAGGGGCCGACACAGACGTTAGCAGTGCGCAGGGATGGGGATTATCTGGCCGGTGCTGTGACCCCAGCTGTCCTCGGCACGACCAGACACAAAAGTTCACAGCAGAGTGTGCAGCAGAGTTCACAGTTTTCACCCCCCATAAAACAAAACAACACTGGCTCATCTCTATCTGTCAAGGTTACAGTGGATGGTACAGCACACATCTGCAGGTGCAACCGAAAAACTGAGGGCACCAGTGGAAGAACTTGCTAAACAGAGGGGTATAAAATGCAGTTCATTCACTGTATTAATTGTACAGGAGGAGGATGTGTGGGTCTTTAGACACAGCAGAATTGCTGTATTTGAAGGACAGATGATATGAGTGTCTATTAGATTAAAAACAGACGTAATCATCTTTCCTTGAGCAAGGCTGTCTGGAAAGCTGTAAGTGTTGCTCTTCTGTCTTTCTTTGTCAAGCAGGTCATTAAAAGCACTGACATTTAGTCACCGCACTAAGTTGGACTTCACTTAAACCTGCAGCATGTTGGCAATCAGTCTATTTATCCCACCAGCAAATTGGAGCAACGTTAGAATTAATTTGGATTGTTTCTTGCAGCTCGTTCTCATTTTAAGTGGTCAAATGCTGACATTTCGTCTCAACTACCTCAGCGATTTAATCAGACACATAACAATACGATACATGTGCTTTTGGCTCATGGCCCACGATCAAGTTTTGGTTTTGCTTCTCCAATGGAAAACGTTTGGGCATCCATACACTAAAGGTTACCTAGTGCATGAGTATGAGGCGCCAGAGGTGGTGACAAAGCAGCATCGTTATTTGATGAGCTGGGATGAGAACAGGTTGGTTTCTAACCACTTGCTGAATGTTAACTAGGCTACTCTCCTTTTAGCTCTGTTTTGTCTCCACCAACTCCTGAGGGAAATATTTGGCTCTTTAGCTGCTAAATGCTCCGCTGTGTTCACCAGCTGAGTGCTAACTTTGTCTGTTTGTTGTTGGCTCTGGGATAGTAGTGAAAAGTGAGCTTTTTCATTGAAAACACCTTCTAGCTGTGGCTAGAAGCTAAGCTATTAGAGCAGTGAGAAAGAACCGAAACACTTAAGTTGCAGAGCAGAAACCAAAACAACTGGCTTAAAAAAGACATTAAAAAGCTCTGCTGAGCTGAGGGAACCTCAGAGTTAAGTGATAATTCTCTGTGGTTTTTATCCATCGCAAATATAAGAATATTGATTATAACAGCTTTAATTTACTGCATTCACACTGAGAGTAATCACTTATTAGATAAATTCCTAAATCAATAAATATCTTGTACTAGAGCAGGGCTTCTCAAAGTACCAATTTTCTTTTTTTGAAATAAGTTTTCTCTTGTTTGAATACATTGCTAGTGAAGTTGAGTAGTCTAAACAGTGTAGCTTCTACTCTGCAAATGATCAGTCATGTCCCTATATGAAAGTGGTTTTAATGTGGCTTATCACATTTCTCTACTGTCGACAACATCATCAGGGTGATGTTTACAACTGGACGGAGAACTGTGTGTTGTTGCTGTCGAGTTCACGCAGTATGATATTACCCTGGAAAATTTGATAGCAGTTTCTGAATCAGCTCCATTTTCTTTAGTACATGATGTCGACAACTAATTGTAAAAATATGTCTGAATCAGAGATAAATAACAGACTATCTGTCGGAGCTGTGTCTGCCTCTGTTTAGTGCTGGCCCATCATGACACATTAATTAATTGCTTGTTAAATGTATGTTGTTTTAAGTGAGTCGATTAAATGTTATTTTGAAATAGACAGTTGTTCTGGACCTCTAGCCTTGAATAAAAATCTCATGCAGACCTTTGAATAATAGGTTGGAAAACCCTGTGTTAGAACATGGCAAGGGTGTGAAAAAAGCAAAACTCATGAAAGATCCAGTGAGCCCTGCTCTGAGCCAGGTAACATGAAAGGCCCTTTCACACTTTATGAGGGCCCTCCAGTCCAGAAAGTCAGCCTGGCCTCGGGTGACACATACGGGCCGTAGCAGCTGTCCCACCAGTGGCCATCGTCCTCCAGAAAACAGGCATCCTTCAAAGACCCTGCTTAACCGAAGAGAACTATGAGAGAACTACCTCAAGTGGAAAGTTTGTTATGCTAATGTGTTGAGGGACTGCAGGGAGAAGTGTCAAGCGTGAAGGGTGTATGGCTGCGGAGACTAAATAGTTAGGCTGCCGTCCCAGCTCATAGCTTCAGCGCTGGTGCACTGAGGCAGTGCGTGCCTGTTACTTGCCAGAGGGCGGGAAGAGGGAGTGTTGGGTACACAGGAGCAGTATGAACTGTACCGTACCCCTCCTCCTCCCTCTCAGCTCAGTCGCTTTCTCTTTCCCTCTCCTCCCTTTGCAATCCCTGACTTTGATGTAGCGCTGCTGGTTATGCCATATTTTTCTTGGCTATTGAATCCGAATGGAAAATACAATGTAACAAAGTTCTTGTCGCTGCCCAAGTGCATATATTTAACTTTTTATGTGACTTTAAAAGATGGAGGAACTATTTGGAGGTGACACTGGCACTCTAATTCCCCCCTAATCCCTAACTCAACACAGAGCTCTTTTGCGAATGAAAAGTCTCTTCCACGCTCTTTAATGCTGGAACTCTCTTTTGTACGGAGGCAGTGACATCATCACTACAAGACGTGTCCATTATCAGCCACCTGATGACATGTGGGCAAGTTGAATTTGTTGTCATGGAGACAGAAACACTGCTGTATATACAATGCATATCTCTGTCTGCGGGGGAACAACATGCACTGGCAGTGTGATTTTACATTAGTACAACTCTGCATAAATCAAAGATAGGAAATAACTGAGTACAAATACTTTGTTACAGAACTTAAACAGAGTTTTCAGGCATCTGTACTTTATTTTGCTGACAACTTTTTACTTTTACTTCCTACATTTTAACACAAATATCTATACTTTCTACTCCTTACATTTTCAAAACAGGCTTGCTATTTTAGTTTGAATGCATTTGATGAGAATTATTGATTATTCTTATTTTGCATCATTGCATGCCGCCTTCTCAACACCAAGACTGATTTCAACCAAAGTAAAAGGGACAATAACACACACAGTAGAAAAGACAATTCCAGTCCATCTGTGTGTGCCATGCAGGATAGTAGTAAGAAGACAAAAATGACATTACAAGATGAAAATGACATAAAAGACATGACGAAAATGACATGAAAGAGATAACAAGACAAAAATGGCATAAGAGAAAAACGACAAAGCAAGATGAGTATTACGTAACTAGATGAAGCAATGTGAAAGACGTAACAAGATGAAACTGATATAACAACATGAAAACAATGTATAAGACGTAACAAGAAGGAAACGGTGTAAAAGAAGACAATGATGTAAAAGATCTAAGACAAAAACTTTGTAAAATACGGAACAAGAGGAAAATGACGTTAGCAATGTAAAAAGACAAAATCTATGCAAAAGATGTAACAAGAAGAAACACGCAGTGAGGGAGATTCAGTTAGCTTTGCACAGGAACAGCTGGTAGTCTGATAGAGGACTACTTTTTACTTTACTTTTATGATTTGAGTCCATTCCAGAGCTTGTACTTTCTGACTTTTACTTGAGTATAAAAGTTGAATCAGAACATCTATTTTTACCAGAGTCAGTTTTTCCTGTACTTCTATCTAAAGAGTGTGTGCACTTTTGCCACCTCTGGCACAAATGCATATACACACATCAGATAACGTATCTCTAATGACAAAAATCTGCTGAAAACTAGCTCAAGTAAGACAATAGTAGCACTATTCTTATTAGCCTGAATTAAATCCAAGCCAGACACACAACAGTTGCTCATAATATTAACTTTACATGACTATCCAAGAGAAACATGTTTCTACCCGCACAGTTACTGTTTCCCATCAATGAATCACACACACATTAAGAAGTTGTGTTTGCACTCTTTCGACAGTGATTACTTATGTTGTCAAATTTATAATAGTCTCTGGAATGGCATGCCATAGTAGGCGTTGGGGTCACTGTAGGTGTAGTCTGCAGCTTGTGGTGGTGAATGTGTCTGTGTGCGCAGGGGGATTATCATAGACTGGATGAGAATTTGCAATCACACTGAGACCAGAAGGACCCCAAGTGAGGTTCTGTTTGGACCCACGAGAATCTCTTTCCAGGCAGCTGTCGGTCTGGCCAGTGGCTCCTGACAGCAGTGGGGCTGTAACACTGGATCCAACACAGGGGAGACAAAGTCAGCTGCCAGGGTTTACATGACACTGCCAATGGAAAGATGGAACATTTAAAATACATCAGTGGAAAGACCTTCAATGAAACCAGCTTTCCCTCACTGATAAAAGAAGCTGTTGACAAAGAAACCTCTTTGCACTCACTGACAAATGTGGGATTAACTGTCTTGTTCATCAGTTTATATCTTTCCTGTGGCAATGTCGGGACAATCAAAGTGGTGGAAAGTTTTCATCCAGAATAATATTAAATTAAGTAACATAACAGTCTTACATATGCTAATAAACACATTATAGCCACGCTGAAGTCTCGTTTACACCCAAAGCCCCCAGAATTTTCAGTTCCAGGAACTACTTAAATGTTTCATCATCTCATTGTTGCCTGTGTTTCCATCACAGGTCTAAAACTCGCAAAGCTTAGGCAAATTAGTCCACTGATACATGTAAAAGTGGCTTTTTTGTTACATGTTATTTGTGCACGTGACTACACAACAATGAGGTTGGTTGATCATTGTTCGTCCATCTGTCATGTTCTTTCTTCTGGTCATTATGTTGGTGTGTTACAGCACAAACAATAAACTGTTTGGCAGCTGCAGATTTTTAATAATGGTGGCTGAAATAAAATGCTGCAATTACTTGACCAGTGCTCAGTCAATGAAAAATGTTCAGCACTGCAAGCTCCAATCCCAAAGTTCCTATACTTTTGGAAAGTACTATCTCCTGAGCAGGGACTTTTTGGGGTTAAAATAATATCTGGTGGTTGGTGGTTCCTGCCCTGGAGTTCCTCCAAAGGTTCAGAGCCCCTGGGGAAAATTTCTTTTGTGGAAACGCAAATATCGGTTAGTCCACCACTTTGGTCCAGACAATATCTCAATAATGGATGGATTGCCATTAAATCTGGTGCAGACAGTCATGGCCCAGAGAAAATGAATCCGACTTCTAGCACCACCATGAGGTTGAAAGTTTAGGTTTTCAGTGAAATGTCTCGAGAAGTATTGGATGGATTGAAATCTGGTACATTCATGTACCCTTCAGGATACATTTTTATAGTTTCTGTGACTCCACAACTTTACATCTGGCGCCAAAATTAAAAATTTTCAATTATGTCTTGTTTATGACCAAATACCTGCAAAACTACCAGCCTTAGCTAGCTAGCAAATCTTAGCATGTTAACACACTAACCTTAAGCCGTGTTTCCACAGCATAATATGGCCTGGTTCTACTGGTTCAGTACTATACAGCAGCTGGTACCCTCTGAAGGTAGACAGGATTCTGATCATCATAGTGACGCAGTGTGAAACTGCGTCTTCAAACATCATCTTCAAAGTGACACAAGCACGCGAACACAGGAGCAATGGTGGATGGCTGTTTGTCACGGCAAAGCGACTTACTTTCAGAAAAGACTGAGTGCAGCAAGATAAAGGCTACATCCTACCGCAATCCTACATCAGGGCGCAAACAACGTGACAACTCTGGTTGCTCCATGTCGTGCAAGTGACGATTGTGGTATCGGCTCAACTCATTTGGAATGTTGACCAAGGTCAATCAACCACTTACATGGTTCGAAGGGTTTGGGACAAAATCATTCCTATACAAATTGGCGTTTAAAGAATGTGCTTATTGTAATTGAGTAGTCCACTTACCGTGTTCATTTTGGGTTTTTCATGCATGAACACGTGGAATTTTTTTTATTTTAACTTTACTCCCATGATACTTTGCCTCATGGTAACCTGTTAAATCACGATGGGAAGAAGAAAGTCATTTTCTCTCAATGAAAAATGTAGTCTCCTCGGAGCGTATGACAAACTGCCAAAAATGTGCCATTGAGACAGACCGGAGGAACTTGGTGATCCTCGGGCTACCTTGTGTAATCTACTCAAACAACGACAAACAGTCTGCTACTGATGGAGACTAAAGAAAGATGCACGGGGAAAGCACTTGTGGTTGAAACCGCCCTTGTCAAGTGGATTGATCATGCACAGTCACGTAATGCCCCTTGAGCGAGCACTTGGTGAGGGAAAAATAGCAAAGCTGGCAGTTTCATTACTTTATAGTCATGTAATAAATATAAAAATGTCAATCAGGTGGTAATCTGCATGAGAAAAAAAAAATGAAAAAAGAAATAGTACAATAATCATCAGCTTATAGTAATCAATTTAACCTGGACAGATCTGGCCACTGTTCCAGGTATCCACTACTTTTAACAATGGAGAACCAAAAAAGAGCGAGTTGAGTCAAGTCAAGTTGTGCTGAGCCGTACCGTGCAGTGGAAACATGTCATAAGATGGTGAACATGGCAAACATTATACCTCGTAATGTCAGAATGTTCACAGCATGGTCACTTTGAGGCAGTAAGTCATTCCATTATTCTTCAAAAACATTCCTGTCTTGGAGTTTAAAAACCTGCATTTCTCTGGTTTTTGAGATACCTTAATAACAGAAAACAGTTTTTCTCATACAATGATGTCAATTCTTCTTTTAGTCATATAAGTACCTGAAGGATCGGTCCTTGGGCCATTATTTTAATAATAAATAAATAAATAGGCTTTTTTAGTTATTTATGTAGAGTTTATAAAAAACTATCCAAGGTATTATTTGCAGATGACACAACTGTCTTTTATTCTCATAAAGACCCCTCTGGGGGCGCTCCTGTTGCTCAGTATGAGTATACACCTCATGTACTGAGGCTGTCAGTCCTCTGCAGTGGCCGCTGGTTTGACTCCCGCCTGTGGCCCTTTGCTGCATGCCATACCCTCTCTCTCTACCCCTTTTTCTGTCATGTCTTTGGCTGTGCCTATCCAATTTAATTGTATGAATGTTGACCTGCCTCTACAAATAAAAATGAATAATATTTTATTTTATTCAAAAGTACATTCAGGGTGATATCTGTGTGTATAATTAGAGGAGTCTTTATCTTTAAAAACAAAAAAACAAACAAAAACAATTTGTTGCAACTTGCAAAGCAATAATTGCAAAAGTGTTGACAGTGACAAACACTGAGGTTGCCCCTCTTCTATACGATTCTGTGATTTATCCACATATGCTGTATATTACTGTAACTCTGTTTGGCTGAGTACTGATCCCACTAAATTTGTTCCTATTTTTTGTCTCCAGAAGCCAGCCTTAAGAGTCACATACTGTGTACATAAAACCCATTCACAGAATGCTCACGAATATGTGAAGTTATCCTTTTTATATATGTGACCAAATACAATCAAATCAAACTCAGCATGGCTGTAGAATTATAAGTCTTGTTTAATTACACCACCTCTTTTTGTGACAAAACCTACCATCTACCTGAATACATTCTTTGTTTCCATGGAGAGAAGTCCCAACATTCAGAAACAGCAGCAAATGAAACAATTAGTTGCTGTTTATAATGGCAACAGACGGGTTTTTGTTGGTATTCATTTCTATCATCACTACTGATTACACAGTGTGAAGCCTCAGGCGTGATGCAGAGCCATACAAATTGGGAGGAAATTTCTTAACAGTATGAGTAACAACTTGCAAGACACATGGTTTATGTATTATTTTCTATTTTTATAAGCAATGTCAACTAATGAAGTGTTCCTGCTGGCATAGGCAGTGATTTGAAATGGCACGTGTGCCCTGTTTGTAAGGCTGCCTGTCTGCCTGTCTGTCTGTCTGCACTTCAAAGGCATGTGTGTATCAGGTACAGCGACCCATCCAGGTTTCTTGGGGGTGCAGACAAGGTCAGCAACATGTGCTATGACTACCAACCAGCCCCCCGCGGCTCCAGGCTGCATCTGTTACATTCCTCGCAAAATAGGACAAAACATGGTCATCCTATTTGTTTTGGTAACCCAGAGCATGAAAATACATTTGTGCCTACATCAGTGGGCTACTGATGCAATGGTTTGGTTTCCATAATTAACTAACTCGGCGACTGTGCCACCTTTGGCTGCCTTCGCCCACAGTGCTGGGAGCTCTGACTGCATTACTAGCCTCTTTCCACCCCCATACACTCTCTACTGGCTCCTTATACCTGGATGTTTCATTGCCAGCACCCCCCACACTCACATATCTTCTTAATCTCTTTTACCTATGCTTTGTTTACCCTCCTGTCTGCTCCTCGCTCTCATTACTTCTCAGCCATCTCATCTTTTTCTCCATCTCTCTCCCTCCCACATTCATCTCTCTCTGTTCTATTTATTCCACTCTCACAGTCTGACTTTCTGCCCCTGCGTGTTAAATTGGAGCATGGAAACAGATTCCCTTAAGTACCTGCTCTGGAATCTCCTCCGCGATGATAACTCCAGACCCTTTCCATGCAGAACTGGGAAAACAGTCAACCCAAACTCAAATTTTCTGAGGGAATAGAAAAAACAAGCCATTAAAGTTGTTTTTGCAACCTTTGAAATGTAAATTATTGTCACTCACGGGGTCACCCCTGTACTCGAGGCATTCGGCGGAATATTTATGAGCATGTAATCTTGGAAAGCATCCATTTGTATAGGGTTCAAATGGGGTGCTCATAAATTACCGTAAGCTGCTATAGCGGGAAACAGATGAGCTGTTGTCACCCAGATTTTCTTTATGCCACATTACTGCTCTGTCACAGCTCGGTTCTTAGCATGATTTGGCTCTGATGGAGTTGTGCATGTCTGGTAACAGTGCAAACACTTGAGTTAAAGGGATGGTTTGGATTAATTAATGTGGGGTTGTATGATGTACATACAGATGGTCACTACATTAACTACAATAGGCTGCTGTAAGCACACCCCCAAGTTTGGAGAAGCAGAGGGGAAAACCAGCACAGAAGCTAATCAATGTACTGCTGTGGACAGGGTCAGCAGCAAAACACATTTTAGCCACTTTAAAAAGAGGTCCACCTAAAAAAGAGGTCTGCGTCCTCAGGTGAGCGTGAACTCTTTAACATGGCCAGTGAGGGGCCATCAAAGAAAGAACAGGTAGAAAATAAGATTTGTTGATTACTGCCAACTACCACCTGGATTTTCCATCATTGGCTTACAGTAGGCAATAAGTCTTTAAAGTTTATGTGTGCTTTAATAGTTCCATATCATTAATCACGTGAGTGACCGAGTGATGTAGGTCATTCTGTGTGTTTATAGGCACAGAGGTGTGTGTTCATGAGGATGAGGGGCAGACACCCATGGCGGAAGAAGACTGATTTGGTCCCATGTGAACCCGGCATGGTTGCGTCAGTAGGGCTGGATCATCAGAACCCAATGAAGCCTTCCACTGTCTCCCTCCATCTATTCCCTGCTGCACCATCAGTGAGTAATCTGTTTTCTGAGGCAGTATGGGAAAAAAAGGGATGTTCACATATTCGTGTTCTTGTTGTTGCTGTTGTGTGTTCTCACTGCTCTGCTCTGTCTCGACAGAGTTTGATATGAGCAGGAGAGACAAAATTTTCCTTCACCTACTTAAATTCATATCCTGGAGCAAAACATTCAAAGGGAGGTGTGCACTCTTAGAAATAAGGGTTCTAAAAGGGTTCCTCCTGAAGGGTTGAGGTTCTACTTAGAGCCATTTACTTGTGATGAACATTTTTATGAAGAAAGGGTTTGTCAAGGTTTATTGAAATCCAGAGAACCCTTTTTGGAAGAAAGAGTTCCTCAAGGATTGTTGAGATCCTTCACAAACTCTTGTCAAGGGTTCTTTGTGCCATAATATAAAAGGGTTCTCATAAAACTCTAGGGATAAAGGGACTCTCAGTAGAACACCCTGGGTGGGTTCTAGATAAAAACCCTTGGAATATAAAAGGGTTCTCGGTAGAACCCCCTCAGTGGGTTCTAGATGTAACTCGTGGAATATAGAGTGGTTCTCAGTAGAACCCACTGAGTGAGTTCTAGATAAAACTCTTGGAGTATAAAACCATTTACCTTGTGAAGAACCCTTTTCTGAAGAAAGGCTTTGTCAAGGGTCCTTTGCAGTTCAAAGAACGCTTTTTGGAAGAAAGAGGTTTTTTCCAAGATTTTTAAGACCCTTGAAGAACTCTTGTTAAGGGTTCTTTGTACCATAATAAAAAAGGGTTTTTGGTAAAATCCCTGGGGTGGGTTCTAGATAAAACCTTTGGAGTACATAAAGGGTTCCCAGTTGAACCCCCAGGGTGGGTTCTAGGTGAAAACCTCACAATATAAAAGTTCTCTCTTCTGCAGTTCTCAGTATAACCCCTGGGGTGGGTTCTTATTAGCACTGTTTTAGGGTGGAAAGGTTCTGAATAGAACCCCTAGACAGGCACCGTAGAAGGGCTCATAAGAAGTTCTGGGTGAAACCTTTCAAAGATGATTCTACAACCCTCCATGTCAAGTTATAAGTAGAACTCTCTGAAAGGGTCCTAAGTGGAACCTTTATAAAAAGTTCTACCAGGAACCAAAAAGGGTTCTCCCATGGGAACAAGAGGAAGAACCCTTTATGGTTCTGGTTAGCACTTGTATTTCTCAGAGTGTGTCGAGTGGATGTTTCCCTGTGTGTGTGGTGTTGTGTATGTTGTGACTGTGTCTGTGGAAAGAGTGCTGCGCCGCAGATAAGCGTCCTTGGGGGACGCTACAATACAAGGCAAACAGCGTCTAAACCTGTGAGATGATAGACTTTCCAGCTGCCCTCTGTGTCCACTGCTGAGCTCTTTCTTTTCCCCTGCTTCTGTTTGTATCTCACCAAGTGCACTTAACAACCGCTTCCTTTTCACTCAGCCAAATAACATACAGTATATTGATGCAACCAATAATCGTATCGGTGGAAAGTCAACCTGAGGTGATGAAAATGAGCCTAAAAGTGAGAGGACTGCCTTTTGTTCTCACTTATCTGCAAGGAGAAAAGGGTTATCTCGGGATCAGGTTTTCCATAAGGTATTTGCAGTGGCAAAGAGGTGGTTAAGTTTAGACAGAGCACAGGCAGCGGTTCAGCTTTCAAAAGAGCCCTTGAAAGCGACAAAGCTGTTACAATCGCCCTTTGATGTTCTACCCAAAATATTATCATGTGGTTAGTCACAATGTATTACTTTATCACTTGGCAAAATGCAATTAATCTGTTTGATGACAAGCACAGAGATCAAGAACAATGATACTGATGAAATACATGTTCAGTTTACATCCTGTCTGCATCAAGGCAATGAAAAGAGCTCCACGCATGTGACACAGAAATTGCCCACACGAGTGCATGACACGCACACGGTGTAGTGAAATGCCTTTATTAAAACGCATAGAGCCCTCTTTTCTTGGCCATTGCAATTTCCATGATTGTTGAAGACACACAGGTCTCCACCCTCGAGCAGATTTATTTTCACACATGCTGGGTGAGGTGTCTGCAATTCCTCCCCGCCCTGTCATTGTTTGTTCTGCTGTTAAGTGTGAATGTGAGCAGAGGCCAGGCAGAAATACGTTTAAGGGCTTCTCCTGCTCCGCTGAGTGCCGTTTGCTGATGTCACACGAACTCGACAGCTTTCCAGACGTGTGTAGTACGGCGTGTCCGTGAGTGAGGCTCTGCGGTCGTCCTCAGATCCAGAACATTTGGCTGCATGACGTAAAAAAAAAAAATGCAGAACATGACTTATTCATACATGCACAATGCAGCAAAACAAGTTTCTCTGCAGTTCTCATGGCAATGCATTGGTGTTAATAGGTTAATGGTCGAATGCATTAAGTCTTTTGCTGTGTTGTGTTAAGCTAAATTGCAAATGACGTGTGTGACCATGTTCTGTGAAGTCATAGCTGTGTTTTCATGTACTGGTCTGTCTCTCTAATTACTCCTGTGCTCATGTCTGATTTTTGCACACACATACCTTTTGTCCAAATGTGGGCAACTCAGAACAGCGACTCTATGATCACCTGGACGCACACCAATGACAATAAGTTAAGATGAATGCAGACTTTCCAATATGTGCTCCATACTGACTTCAAACGGATGCACACATGATGAATTCAGATTCCAGACACTGAAGCATGCAGGGAATGAAATGGAAAATCTATCAAACTCAATACTGCATCATCTTGTGGCGTTTCAAAAAAAGACACAAACATATAGTCTGCAAATCCAAAAAACAATACAATTTTTTTTTAAAAAGTTGAGAATAATATCAAAGCAGCTACGTTCAGCTGTGGAAATGTAAATGTAAGGACACAACTCAACAAAACAGAAAATAGAAATAACAAATGTCTAGCCTTTTTTTTAATGTTTTAATGTGTATGTTTCATATTATAGCTTTAAGTCAAGCTCAAATTCTTTATTTTATTTTGAATAAACGAGCAACGAAAAAGAACGTTCTGCAAACTTGATAATTTGCTTTTCTTCTCTAGATAAACTTCAATTTTTGTATTTCCAAAATGATTGTCACTATTTGGGCCCATGTACAGTAAATGGTTGCAATTCACCATATTCACATAGTGGCTATTTTCCTTTGACGTCACACTCAGGGGACATGGGACGTTCTTTGTCATACTGCTGTGTTCCATGTTGCAAGTCAAATAAATGCAGGATATCTGACAAATCACTATCATTTCACTGCTTCTTGATTGATTATCTTGATAAAAGATAATGGATATTGAAAATCTTAGCATTCAACCACCTCCTTGCTAACATTAACGTTTGATAGTGTTACATGAAAAGGTGTGACTTAATTCTGAATTATCAAGGGAGGAATTAATTCACACCTTTCCTATCGTACCATGTAGCCTAACACTAACAAACTGTAACGTTAGCTAGAAGGTGCTTGAATGCTAATATTATCTGATATCTAATGCAAGCCAACGGGTTGTCAAATATGTTGTTTTAGTTTGCAATATGGTCCAATGTCTCTCCAGATTTTCAATATCCGCTGTCTTTTCAGTTGCTGATAATTTAGGAAGCAATGAAATTATAACAATTTTGTACGCTTATATGACATACAACCTGAAACACAGCAGTATGACACTATGCTTTTGAGAACAGCATTTCAGCTTCTCACCTCACAGCTTCTTCAGTGCGATGTCAAAGGAAAATGGCAGCTGTTTGAATGACGGTAAATTGAAAATATTATGTAATTAAGCATTACTTATTTTGACTTTAATGAGTTTATTCAATCATTTCTGAAATACATATTTTGTTTTTAAAACTCAAAGATTTGAATTTTTCTATGAAAAAGAGCAAATTATCTCAACAAAACCTTTTTTTCAGTTGATTTAAAAAATGAAGAGTTTCCTGAAGAGATTCCTTGCCTTTTTTACAGTTTACCTCTATTCCTCTTACTCACACATGAGCCTTGTTGCACTGTAAAAATAAACTATTTGTTTAAACTTTAAAAAAGTTGGTGTCCAGGCTGTCTTAAAAATTTAGGTTGACTGGATTTGATAAGGCAAGTTGAGTTACTTTTGTAATGATTCAAAACAATTTTTTTTAAATTCAGTTGTATGTTAGAAACATGTTTACTGCGTGTCAGTCATGACTTATCTTAAAGTGTGTAAGAGACACACAACATCATCTATGTTTTCTTCAAACTATATAAAAGAAAAATGTCAGGAGAGTTTAACTAAGAGTTTAACTCTCAAACTTTAGAAACTTAATTTAACGATTGGATTGAACTCTGTACAGTACATTCATTCAAATACTTAAAGTTAGAAGAACCCATGTTTATAAGTTCTGAAAATAAATACTAGGCATTTAATTAACTTGAATAAATGAAAGTAGTATATTAAAATTAACTTAATGATAGAAGATTAGTCAATTTCACTAAATTCCTATATTATTATTCCTGTGTTGTATGACTTTTCCAGTTTGTTCCCCCACATGCAACGGAAACACACACACCTCCCAGATGAATCACCCTCCCAAGTGCTCAGCATCATCAGCATTCCCTGAACCAGCCGTGACTGCAGAGCACAACTGCATGACATGAGAGTCTCAGGGGTCAAATGAAATGCACACTCTAAGTGCCACTTCATCTTCAAGGCATAACAGTGTGCAGCAGCTCAAGAGCGAACTCAAATAACACCGGACTGTGTCGGCCATTGTGCTCCTCTCTCCAGTCAATACGCCTGCATTGTGCTACATTGTAAACTGTGGCCCTTTCGCACTTTTCTGCAGCCACGCATGACTTCTCCCCAATCGGGCTCTCCTCCAGCCCCTACCGTCTGTTTATGTAGACAACCACCACCAGGGCGGCATGGAATGCACCTCTACCACGCTCCGCTCACACACATCTCTGAGGCAAGGAGTCTGCCTCAACCTGCTGATACGAGCTGTTTGTGTTTTACTTTTACACGGGGGTAAATGTTTTGATTAAAAGGCCGTTACTATTTTGCTAGTCACAATGGCTTTGTAGTGGAGGGGTTTGCTGCCGTGCTGATGGATGGACGGCCGCTCCCTGCCTCCAGTGAGCGCTTGAATGAGAGAGGAGCTGTCATCACCCAGCTGCCGACACTGTTGCCTGAAGAGCGAGAAAGCCAAAGGAGGAGGAGGAGGAGGGGAAAGAGAGGAGGAATTGGATGGAGAGCCAGCAGCAGACAAAGTGTTGAAGTGGGAGAAGATGTCAGGGAAAGGAGCAGGCCTGGATAGAAAGAGGAGAGAACATGTGTGATGGAGGAGAGGAGGAGGTCAGTGTTGGGTGCAGCTCACCTCACACCCTTATCCCAGAAGGCAGTGCAGAGAGGGAGTCTGCATTACGTAAAAGAAGTGGAGAGAGCAGGTGGTACTGCCTGTGATCAACAGTCCTGCTGGGCTGTTAGAGTCCACAGTTAAACGCTCCACTGACTCTGGGGTCCCATGACATGATGAAAAGTTTCACAGCATCCAGTAATGGGGAGACTATTACACTGGCTGTTACGCATTGTGTTGGACGGCCACGTCAGAAGATGACGGCATGTCATAAATCTTCAGGACAAAAGGAGTAAACGGGTGAAGCAGCATCTCTCTGAAGGGACGGAGGAGGAATTAATAGGAATTATTAAAGATGAGAGTCACACTCTCATAAACAGACACCAGTGCTGACAGTGACATCAGTTGGTTTCTGCTTGGCTGACAAAAATAACTATGAGCCATAAAAACACAAGTCTGTGTTCAAACAAGTCTAATTACCAGTCTAATTGGATACCTTGATGCTCACACAAACTGTTATTTAGCCTCAATAACCCTTCATAACCCTTTGATGTCGATACCAAAACTTTCATAGTGGGATGAGCACTGCTAATGAGTTCACATTAAACTAACATTTGAATTTAACCACACTGATGTTCACATTTGAGATTCTCTACAGAGCAGTGGTAAAAGGTGTGTTGTAAGCTGCTCAGACGATGTCTGTGGCTGCAGGTTATTGGTTTTGAAACAGTCTCACAGCGCCGCCCATTGGTGACTGCTGCAAAGTGCATGTGGTGTTCATGTTTGATTCCGAAAGTTCATTAAAAGTGAACACAGAAATAGACAAAGGTAATAACTTCCCCCTTTTGTGAGCATAAAGTGTTTTCTGGGATTCCGGGTTTGCCACAAAATATGATCCATATAAAATTCCTTTACCACTCCATTAGTAGTCTATAACAACAGAGGGGATGCTAAAATATAAAAACAGCAATGGAGAAAAACTGAAAATGTTTTATTTTACTATCTAAAACATTTATTTTCATGTCTTTTGTGTCTTTAAGAATAGTGAAGAGGGAAGTTTCAATTTTTTTCATACATTTATGACGGATCAGCATTTTTATATAAAAAGTTGTTCTAGTGGACTATTAGACTCAATATCCTAAAAGTCTTATTTAAATTTCCAAAATGTAAAGATCAGTTGATCAACTGCCTTGGCTTTTCACTTCATTGGTGAGCTGATACTGTCTGTCTCTCACCATTCACATGCCATCTGGTTGTAGGCTTCGAAACCTTTGGAACGTTCAGGGTCTTCAGCTGTGCGTGTGTGGGCTCGGTGAAAAAACACTGAATTGATGGGTTGTCATTCCAAGACGGAGAAGCCAGCTCGAGTGGCTCTTCACCAGTTATTAAGTTTCTCAAAATATTGCGACCTTTTCTGCTGACCAAGCCCTTCTTTGTAAGTTTTAGCGGCTTCCACACATTTTCCTGAACTTTTCAGTGGTTTCAGCATCCTAAAGTTGGCTTAAATTGACTATTCAGCATGTAATCCAATTCTGTCATTTACATCCCAGTACCTCTACAATGGCTGTGCATCTAAGTTACTGAGCAACCCTAGACGCTCTACTGTCCATGCTGGTCATGGGAAAGCTTCTGCTACAAATGGAACAGGACCTTAATTAGCATCATTGGTAACACCTGTGTTTACCCTGCTGTTTCATATTAACATGGCTGCTGTGAAAAAGGTCTGTTTTATTTATATAGACCAATATCACAACTAACAAAGGTTTTACAATCTGTACAGCATATGACATCCTGAGATACTTGTTTCAGATTTGGAAAATCCTCCCAAAAAAACTTGTTAAAGGGGAAAATGGACGACACCTCAGGAAGAGCATCAGAGGAGGTATCCCTTTTCCAGGATTGACAGACATGTAATAGATGGTGCGGAGTCAGATGACCATTTGGGATCACGAACCAAATCCCTTGAATCCACAGTTAAACAAGACAACCACTGGCTGCAGGGTAAATGATGTACACTCTTCTTTTTTATTGTCATGACATCAGATTCAATTGTGAGTCAAGTAAAGCTCTAAATTTTTTCTGATTGCTTCTCTTTTGGGGTGATTCCAGGAGTCTGAAAATGATCTGCTGCACAGCTTCAGTAAGATGAAGAATCTGTTAGTTCATTTCCAACAAAGCGAGAGAACGGATGTCTGTCGCTATTGGGAGTTAACATCTGCTTCTAAACCTCAGATGGCACTGAGCAGGAAAAAAAAACACAGAAGGATGTTCTCGATGAGTCTCAAGCTTTTAAGTATGCAGCAGTACATGTCATCAATCGTTCCTTGAGCAGTACTAGCTTTGGTATTTCAGGGAGGCAGCATCGCGACAGGGGAGGCAGACAGGATAAACAAAGTGAACAGGCTGCCTGTCATAGGGTTGAACCTGACACCCTAGAGACAGTAACACACAATCCTTTTTACCTCCTCTGTAACATGCATGAAGTACCTACAGCGTCCACCTCAGACCTTCAGGCTGTAACTGGAAGCCATTGTGCAAATATCAATCACAACTTTCACAGCTTTCTGACCAAAGAGGCTCACACTAAGACAGCCAGGGGAGCTGAAGCAGCCACCCACACAGCTTGTACTAGCTGAAATACCCCGGCCCGACATTATACTGCAGTATAATATAACTTGAACAGTTCAGATTCAGATTCAGAATCAGAATCGGCTTTACTGGGAATTTATCTCTAGTTTTAATTTGATCTCAATATACAGATATACCTACAGTACCTACAGATATGAAGACAATAGGTGAGAACAAAGACAACAAAGCTAAACAAATAAGGGTAAAAAAGTAGACAGGATTGTTGTGTGACATGTACACAAGAATGTGAAAAAAGGTAAATGTATAAATATATTTAAGAAGCACCTGTATCCAACAGCATAAATAAAAACTATACACACATCAAGTGCTCGGTAAGTTGTAAACATTACAATAGTGCAAAAGAAATAAATATTGAATGGGTACACATGTAGTGGATGATTCATCTAACAGAGGGGAGCGGTTGTAATAGGTTGTGTTCAGGGTGTGATGGATCTACAGTGATGTTTCCTGCCTGTTTTTTCATGCTGGATGTATAAGTCCTGGATGGAGAGCAGGCTGGCACCAGTGATTTTCTTTGCAGTCCTGACTGTCCTTCGTTGTCTGTTCCTGTCCTGTTTGATGGCCAGTCAGATTCAGATTACTTTATTGTCCATTAAATTTACATAAAACGGAAATTTGTCTTTGGCACTGACATATGGGACAATGCACACCATAGGCTACATAACGATACACAGCAATTCTACATTAAGGTAAGATGAAATCTTAAGGTGACTGGGTGCCAAGTGGCAGTAATAAAAGTGATGAGTACATAATACATAATTAAAAGTGGTACTTAATAAATAAATAAAGACATTTACATTGAAAAACATATTAAATTTGAGGCCGGTGAGATCCAAGGGTCGATTGAAACAGGCTCTTATTGAGGATGGATACAGCTGATGTAATCAAGGATTTCTTAAGGTTTCATTCCATTCAGGTCAAACACAATCAGGCTGCTGCTATTGGTCATGCTGGCTCACTGGAGTGGTTCTGCTACACTGAATGAGATGGGACCTTCATTAGTGTTGTTGATGATGCCTGTGTTTATTTCATATCAACACATGAAAATGTCTATTGCCACCTTGACACAGCTCCTTGGTGTTGGTGACATGAAAGATAGTTCAGATTTTATGAATTGGGTTTGTATGAGGTTCTTACCTGTAGTTGATATAGATGTTGGTCCACAGCCCCCCAGCAAGGTAGAGCAGTGTAAATATTGTAAATACAGCATACACTTAAACTGATATTGATTTTTTAAGTGGATAAAATCTGTTTTGCTGCTGACCCTGTCCACAGCAGTACATTGCTTAGCTACCTCACTGCATCTCACTGCATTTTTCATCACGTGCATACATTTGCCACCACTTTTACTATTACTGTTTTTACATATCTTTACTGGAATCCAGATTATTCTCATAATACACATAACATGTCCAAATACTTGTCTTTTTTTCTTTTTAAATATATTCTCCTCTGATGTATCTTGTTACCGTTTGTTGCTGCAATGCACAAAATTACCTCACAGTATCATTAAAGTTTAATTTAATCCAGTAAAATCCAAAGGTTGAGCTGTTTAAGTGTGCAAATTAGGTAAAGCAGGGATGAAAGTAACTCAGTGCAGTATTATCACATTAAGTTCAAATAAGAAACAACCCAAGATGATGTAATTCACCAAGTGTTTTAAAAGAGAAGGGGAACATTATTCTTTATGTTAAAAGTAAATTAACTGCAGCAGTACACGTAGCTTATACTCAAAGAATGCTGATCCAATTTTGCTCTTGGGAGAGCAAAACAATTAGGTGATTTCTTGTTTGTGTGTGTGTGGCCTGCAGAGATTTGAACAGAAATCCAGCTGTGTAGCCTACAAATGAAGCACACAGGAGTAAACAAGAACACTTAATTGAAAAAATACTGTTTAAGTTAAATCAATCCGCGGTCCAGGTCCAGCTGGGGACCTGTGTTGTTTGTCATCCCCCATCTTTCTCTCTCCCCCCTCAGTTCTTGTCAGCTCTCTACTGCCCACTATAATGCACTTGGGAGGCTGGAGCTTTTGTGGTGAAGTGAGTTTCTGTTAATCGTGGGGTTTAGTGGTTCAATCCCCTGCTCTTCCTGGCCACATGGCACAAGTAGTATCAGCAAGACACTGAACCCCCATATTGTTCCCAATGTACAGTATGTGTGTGGGAATAAAATTAAAGGTCCACTGTGTAAGATTTACAAGGATAGGAGAAGATTTAGGAAGGAGAAGATGAAGCAACATGTTTACAATCTGCAAGCTCAGTGCTAGATGCAACCAAATATTACACACTGGTCCTTTAAAATCGCTTCGTAGAAATAGTGAGTCTGCCTAATGAGTGTGTTGTTTGTAGTTTCAGTGGTGGTTTCAAAAATGGTCCAAAGAATTTTTACATGGAAGATATTTTACGGTTATTTTAGAGACTTATTATAGTTATATAGAGAGATTTTGGACCACAGGTAGAATGTATTTTCTATATGTTTGTGCCATGGAGGGAAAAAAATTACAGCAGACATTTTTGTAAAATAAGTAGTTGTGTAAACAAAGGTGTCACCAATGATATGACTGAAGCTTCTGTTCCATTTAGGTCAAACAGAGTCAGGGTGCTGCAGTTGTCCAAGCTGGCTTACTTGAAAGGCAGTACTACACTAAATGGAATATGGCCTTACACCTGCGTTTACCCCACTATATCATATCAATATGATTGC